>JANAVB010000231.1:0-49051 GCA_029216955.1 Iris pallida
GAATCTTGAGGTTTACAGTTATGCAAATCTTAGATTCTAATCTCTGAAACATGATTGAATTTGGGTGTTAACATGTCTCTGTCTCAGGAAATTCCTGAGATGCCTATGACTGTTAGCTATCTGAGAGTCAATGTGAACCTGAGACTTAATACCTGAGTTAGGTTGGGATTTGGGTTTTAAATCTATTTGATACATGTAATATAGAGTGGAGGGAATGATAGGTTTGGTTCATAGATGAATCCTGAGATTCAATCCTTAGGAAACCTGAGAATGTGTTGATAACTGAGATTAATTGCAGTCTTTATATCACGGCACACACACACCACAGGCTCACATTGGCACTGTTTATTTTTTCCTTTTGAACTGAGAATGATATGTTAAACTGAAAACTGATTTTGTAATTGGATTCAATGTTAACTGTAATCTGAGGATGTATAGGAATAACCTGAGATTCATTCCTACTCTACACATTTGCCTAAACACTACACCATGACTCACACCCTCACTGTTCCATGAGACACACACACACTCTAATTTACTTTGACACTCTCATGTCTCTCAACACAACACACACACACACACACATGAACACAAATGCACATTGCCTTTTCTATCCTTCTATGTGTATGTATATATACATATTTCTATATGCTAGATACAATAATGTGGTATGTATACATATATATGTATATGATAAATTATATTAAATTAGTGTATATATAAGGTGTGGGAATATTTGATATAGCCCTCATAGCTTATAGGCTATGTATATGGTACATGGTCTATGTGTATGGCATGAATGCCAGTCAATGTGTGTTGTTGACTTGTATAGCCCAGTTTTGATGTGTGCTTGCTAGTCTAGGCTTGGTTAGCCCTAGTGAGACTTGACTAGACTAGGATTGACCTAGTTTGACTAGTGTAGTTGACTTGGGTTGACCCAGAGTTGACCAAGTCTGACTTGGACCTAGTTTGACATAGACAGTTGACCAGGGTTGACTTAGAGTTGACTTTGACCTAGAATTGACTTAGAATCATGTAGATTGCATCGTAGATTTCATTTACCTTGTTTTAATCACATTATAACCTGTACTGCTCTATTTAGGACTTTGTGACTCTGGTGCAGACATCTGATATTTTATTACTCTTTTTAGAGTAACAGGCGAGTACATTCTCTGATAGTTCTTTCATTTACTTGTCAATTACTGTACTTCAGTTCTAGTTAGCTGTATGTGATTCTCTGTTACAAACACGTATTATTATTTCTGAATCCATGTATGCGACACACATACTTACTTGTCTTACCACTATTATTCGAATCACCATACGAATCATCATACGAATCACTATTCGAATCACCCTATTCGTATCTTCATATGTTGGTTGGACTTGTATTCGTCTTATGTGTTGGATTGTGGATTCATTTGTATTAGACTGGGCGGGGAAATACTGATTAGACATGTAGACATATCCCCCTATTCGAATCACCCCTCTGTGTATTATATTCGAACGATAGCCATCACACACTTCGCGAGTGTGTGGTGTACCGTATTACCTACAGCCATTTACATGTCGATCTCGGTATTTTAAAACACACTTGGAGAATTTATTCGAATCATTGTCTGATTATCATTCGAATCACTATTCGTATCACCTTATTCGAATCACTATTCGCATCATCTTATTCGAATCACCTTATTGGAACAATGATTAGAATCATATTCGACTCATCATGTATTAGACTCACTTTGGGATTACACTCGACTTATATTGTACATCTGAACTCATTATGTTACTCTAGTTCAGCTAGATTATATTTTACAGTCTTCCTTGCTATGATTCTTCTCTTGTTTAGTTATTTACTTTCCTTGCACTTTATCTGTTTTTCTTACCATCACCTAAACATAAACTGCCATATTCATCAATACAACTGTCTATAACTGTTTATAATTCTCTGTCATTTACTTGGAATTTCTTGATGAAATGTACTCGTTCCTGTCCTGACTGGACCTGTTGAAAATATTACAGATGATTGCCCTGAGGACATTTGCCCCACTTGCCTTGGAGCAGGAGATGGCTTAGCTACCTATGGCCCCGACACTCAGGAGTGATCGGGAGACTAGCTAGTAGACTTGGTTTAGTTTCATGTTTTAGAACTTGAATTGTAATAACTTGAGATACGAGTTTGTATTTGAGTTGTTTAAGATATTATTATTTAGTAGTTTATAAAAGTTGTTATTTGGTTTTTAGTTATAAACTTCTGTGTTATCTTCGTGCTTAGACTGTGATTGAGATTTCATTATATCTATACTTGTCCTCCGTTCGGAGTTGAGATTTGACAAGTACATTATATAATTGCGTGAGTTGTTGATTAGATAGTAACCTAGGACAGCGTTCTACCGCCGATACTGCGGCGTAGGCTGGACGTGCCCACTTCTCATGCCCTTACTCTAGGGTGCGGGTCGTGACACGTTTTTAGTGGTGGCCCATGCAGGTCGAGTTTATGTAGTGGTATTCGAACTAGAGTATCACTACAGCCTGCGATAGGATTTGAGAGATAGGTTTAAAAGGAGAGGTACTCAATCACAGTTAGGACTACTTGAGAATATTCCTGGATGACCCTTGAGAATCTCATTTAAACTATCTCGAAATTCGATTCTGACAGTATCTGTCTATCTTCCTTGATTTATCGTTGAATTTGATTCTTGGTATTCCTTATTGACTTGATTTTCTACCAAGATAACATTATGGGCTAGGTTGTCTCTGTCATGGAATCTAGGGTCTTTTACTGCCATATCAGCTGGTTGGGCGATGAGATAGAGTCTGATTTTGGATATATTTCTCGGGTGTGGGAATTTAAAGTTTTCGCAGCCAAGCTAGCGGCAATGCAAAAATTTTAAAATACCATGATTCTAGAGGTATATGCATTAGTTGTGGATTCTATGGATTATCGCAGCCATACTTACTGGTGTGACGAGGATTCTGGTAACATGGTTCTGGATAGACGGGTATGATTATCAAATTACAGGATAGATACCATATAGATGGTGCCCTAGTATGATGGAATAGAATATCAGTGTGGATGATACTTGAGTATCATGGATTATATAGAGGGAGCTAGGCCACCTATAGCGTAGTACCGTGCCCCGCACCATCAGAGGGATATACCCCAGAGGGCAGGCTTTTGTGCTGACAGTCGAGTAGACCGACGCTATGTGTGACGGGTTAGCAGGTCTGTCTTTCTTGTCCTTCTTTCACCTTCATGTGTGATTTCCATTAGTACCAGCCAGGATATGTTTGTGATATGCTAGATAGCGTAGTTATCCTGTTCGAGACTGTGGAATCACGACCAGTAGGACAGAGTTTTGCATATTATCTTGACCTTGTTTGATTTGGGGGTTTGACCTAGCAGGAGTACAATCATCTTAATTTCGAGGACGAAATTCTTCTAAGGAGGGTAGACTTGTAACACCCAATTTTCCAAATGAGGGTAATTTTGAACTTTTGTATTTTAAATCATTTAATAATGATATTTAAGTCATGATATGATTTTTGGTGATTTTTAGTTATTTTAAAACTATTTAATTGAGTGAAATGTGGAATTGGTGTTTTACTAGTGTAACCTTAGTCATGCATGACCTAGAAGACTAATCATGACCAAGGAGACCTAATCATGTGTTTAGGATTTCAAATTTCTACATTTAAGCCTAGGGGTATTTTGGTCATTTTGACACTTTTGTGAAATTGTGAATTATATTAATTAAATATGTGTTAGTTACATTGTTGAGACTTGACCTAGAAGTTAGCCTAATCTAGATGTTAACCATGACCCTAGAAGCTAAGTTAGAGGATTTCATTAAGTAATCACATTAGTGTAATATCTAGATATTATTAGGAAAGATATTTTACTTTTGAGATATTTGTGAAAAGAAGCCTTAACCAATAGGAAACCTTGGAAATTGGTGGAGTGATCCTAACCACTCATCTAAAACCCTAACCCTACTGATTTCAACAGCCACAAGACCCCCCCTCCTATAAAGTCACATTAACAAAGTCTTGGCCTCTTTTACAAACCCTAGAAAAGCCCTACTTTGTTCTTCCCTAAAACTCTCCCCATTAATCCAAATTGAGCCCAAATTGAGTCAAATCAATTGTACCATCATCCCCAACAGTAGAGGATACTTGTGGGGGCTTGCTAGCAAGGTTCGAGGACGATTGAACCGGAGGAAATCGAAGAAGACATCGAATCGAGGCTCTTTACATTGAGATTCTAGCCCTCAATAGGTAAACCTATCTACACCCATTAAAATCACGATTTTTCTTCATAGATGCATTCATTTAGGGTTCCCCTAGGTGTAGCCCAAGTTTGGTAGGAATCCGTGTCCATTTCGTGTCCGTATCGGGCACGTATCGATGTATTTGAATAGGTGTTTGAGGAAATGCTTGAATGAAATGAATGCTGTTAAATTTCAAAACTAATTACATGTTTTTGTAGCCCTTGTCATGCTGATGACAAAACCCTAGGACTGAGCACGAAACTGTGTCGTGTCCGTGTCCAAATTGGACACGAACACGCTGTACGACACTGTCGTGCAGTGTCCTGCTACCCGACCTTTATTCCTCCCTACACAGGACACGTGGACACTTCAAACTTGACATGGGGGTAGGGGCAATGTCTGTCAGGCCTCCCCCGATGTTTCGTGTCGAATCGTGTCGTGTCGAGGGAGCACGGACACGTGTACTGGATTTACACTGCACAGTGCGCGCAAAAGATCGCGTTCTGATACGCCCTTCCTATTGCGTGTAGACACAACGTCGACACGTCGTGTTGTGTCGACATGGTAGCCCTATAGTTGGGCTACCCGTGTCCAAGTGCACGTAGTGTCAGATGCTTCGTGTCGTATCCAATCTATCGAGGACTGGCCGCACGAGGAAGTGATTCTACACTGTTCCTGACACTTCCATTACTGCTCTGGACACGTTCATGTCCACCTTGTTGGACGAACACCCTCCCCATGACACATGTTATGTGTACACCTGCCTGCACATTTTATTTACTAATTATTTGGGGTTTTCAATTCGAAAAATGATGTTTTTAAAGTATTGACTGATACACTTGCAGTTTTATAATTCCTGAGATTGGATTTCCTGTTAACTCGATCTAATTACTGTTAACTTGCCATATTTGATTTATACATGTATTAGCTAATGCTAAGGTGGTTACATGTGAGATTGGGTATGGATTGATTATGGAGTGGAATTTTGGTATGGAGAGGACTGTTCTTTGAAACAGTCGACTGATACACTTTGTTACTGATTCAATACTCCAAGAGTGCAATTCAAATTCGATGAGTTCCATCTAATTACCTGGGTTGAGTTTTGAATAGGTTTCTAAGTGGGTTTTAAGTTAGTATGGTTTATGTGATAGTAGAGTTTTGCTTGATATATTGAGTATTGTGATGGTTGGGATCCTGGGTTTGAATCCATTGACAGGTAAAGAGATACCTGAAAGAGAGGAGTTTTGGATTGGGTTGGTATCCTGAGTAGCAGTAGCAGAGACTTGGCTCCCTGAGTTGGACTTGGATTTCCTTGGCATGGCCCTAACAGCTGCTAGCAGAGCTCAGTTGGCAGTGGGTTTACCTTGTGTGAGAGTGCGCTGTAGAGTAGGCAGCAGTAGCTAGCAGTAGATGAGTAGAGCAAGTGGCTCAGTGGTAGGACTTAATTAGACTTGGGAACTGTTTTACTGTTTCAGTCATGTTTAGATAGGATATGTTTCAGTCATGTTATATCACTGATTTTGGTTTTTGAATTCATGTTAACTAAAATCCTGAGATTCCTATTGACAGGTTGTGTACCAAACCTGGGATACATTTGAGTTCACTGTCAATCCTGAGGTTTACAGTTATGCAAAATCCTGAGATTCTAATCTCTGAAACATGAGATTGAATTTGGGTGTTAACATGTCTCTGTCTCAGGAAATTCCTGAGATGCCTATGCTTTAGCTATCTGAGAGTCAATGTGAACCTGAGACTTAATACCTGAGTTAGGTTGGGATTTGGGTTTTAAATCTATTTGATACATGTAATATAGACTAGAGGGAATGATAGGTTTGGTTCATAGATGAATCCTGAGATTCAATCCTTAGGAAACCTGAGAATGTGTTGATAACTGAGATTAATTGCAGTCTTATATCACAGCACACACACACCACATGGCTCACATTGGCACTGTTTTTTTTTCCTTTTGAACTGAGAATGATATGTTAAACGAAAACGATTTTGTAATTGGATTCAATGTTAACTGTAATCTGAGGATGTATAGAATAACCTGAGATTCATTCCTACTCATACATTTGCCTAAACACTACACCATGACTCCACCCTCACTGTTCCATGAGACACACACACTCTAATTACTTTGACACTCTCATGTCTCTCAACACACACACACACACATGAACACAAATGCACATTGCCTTTCCTATCCTTCTATGTGTATGTATATATACATATTTCTATATGCTAGATACAATATGTGGTATGTATACATATATATGTATATGATAAATTATATTAAATTAGTGTAATATAAGGTGTGGGAATATGTATATAGCCCTCATAGCCTATAGGCTATGTATATGGTACATGGACTATGTGTATGGCATGAATGCCAGTCAATGTGTTGTTGACTTGTATAGCCCAGTTTTGATGTGTGCTTGCTAGTCTAGGCTTGGTTAGCCCTAGTGAGACTTGACTAGACTAGGATTGACCTAGTTTGACTAGTGTAGTTGACTTGGGTTGACCCAGGTTGACCAGTCTGACTTGGACCTAGTTTGACATAGACAGTTGACCAGGGTTGACTTAAAGTTGACTTTGACCTAGAATTGACTTAGAATCAGTAGATTGCATCGTAGATTTATTTACCTTGTTGTAATCACATTATAACCTGTACTGCTCTATTTAGGACTTTGTGACTCCGGTGCAGACATCTGATATTTTATTACTCTTTCAGAGTAACAGGCGAGTACATTCTCTGATAGTTCTTTCATTTACTTGTCAATTACTGTACTTCAGTTCTAGTTAGCTGTATATGATTCTCTGTTACAAACACGTATTATTATTTCTGAATCCATGTATGCGCACACATACTTACTTGTCTTACCACTATTATTCGAATCACCATACGAATCATCATAGAATCACTATTCGATCACCCTATTCGTATCTTCATATGTTGGTTGGACTTGTATTCGTCTTATGTGTTGGATTGTGGATTCATTTGTGTATTAGACTGGGCGGGGAAATACTGATTAGACATGTAGACATATCCCCCCTATTCGAATCACCCCTCTGTGCATTATATTCGAACGATAGCCATCACACACTTCGCGAGTGTGTGGTGTGCCGTATTACCTACAGCCGTTTACATGTCGATCTCGGTATTTTAAAACACACTTGGAGAATTTATTCGAACATTGTCTGATTATCATTCGAATCACTATTCGTATCACCTTATTCGAATCACTATTCGCATCATCTTATTCGAATCACCTTATTGGAACAATGATTAGAATCACATTCGACTCATCATGTATTAGACTCACTTTGGGATTACACTCGACTTATATTGTACATCTGAACTCATTATGTTACTCTAGTTCAGCTAGATTATATTTTACAGTCTTCCTTGCTATGATTTTCTCTTGTTTAGTTATTTACTTTTCCTTGCACTTATCTGTTTTTCTTACCATCACCTGAAATAAACTGCCATATTCATCAATACAACTGTCTATAACTGCTTTATAGTTCTCTGTCATTTACTTGGAATTTCTTGATGAAATGTACTCGTTCCTGTCCTGACTGGACCTGTTAAATATTAAGATGATTGCCTGAGGACATTTGCCCCACTTGCCTTGGAGCATGAGATGCTTAGCTACCTATGGCCCCGACACTCAGGAGTGATCGGAGAACTAGCTAGTAGACTTGGTTTAGTTTCAATGTTTTAGAACTTGAATTGTAATAACTTGAGATACGAGTTTGTATTTGAGTTTGTTTAAGATATTATTATTTAGGTAGTTTATAAAGTTGTTATTTGGTTTTTAGTTATAAACTTCTGTGTTATCTTATCGTGCTTAGACTGTGATTGAGATTTTATTATATCTATACTTGTCCTCCGTTCGGAGTTGAGATTTGACAAGTACATTATATAATTGCATGAGTTGTTGATTAGATAGTAACCTAGGACAGCGTTCTACCGCCGACACTGCGACGTAGGCTGGACGTGCCCACTTCTCATGCCCTTACTCTAGGGTGCGGGTCGTGACAAGGACGCGCTACTTACCAGTATATTTGTCGGGGCACTGAAGGGAGTAGCGTACGACTGGTACTGCAGCCTCCCCGACAATTCCATATCTTCCTTCGACGACCTGACGCGCCTTTTTCTCGACCGTTTCTACGACGGCGGGAAGGACATGACAATGGCATCCCTTATAGAAATACTCCAGAAGGAGAAGGAAACAGTTCGAGTGTTCATCGAACGCTTTCGACAGGCCAGCTTCAGACTGCCTCCAGGCATGCCAGAACACGCGCTCCTCTCCTCCTGCAGTATGAACATGCTGCCTGCAGTCAAACTCTGGCTCAACTCTACTCCTCCTCCCGACTGGAGTTCCTTGATCATAGAAGCTGAGGCTGCAGAAAAGAAGGCGGCCAATGCTCGTCTTCTGGGAGTCAGTTTCCCTGCCTTTGAGGACAAGGGGAAAACGGCCTGCAGCCAACAACCCCGGGCGAGAGACGAAGGGGAAACAGGCGTTGACTGTCAATGCCTCAAAAGGTGCATCAGCGCCAACTCAGAAGCCTCCACTTGCACCAAGGCCGAAGGAGGCTTATTCGTTCAACGATGAAGACATCCTGCAACTCTTTGAGATACTGAAGCAGGGTGACAAGATCAAGCTGCCGGACCCGAAGCGTCCCGACGAGGTTGGAAAAGTGGACAACCCGAGGTACTGTCACTACCATCGGTTTGTCAGACACCCAACCAAGGACTGCTACGTCCTCAAGAATTACATCCAGCACATGATCAATGCGGATGTAATCTCCATCGACTACGAAAAGAAGACGGTGTCGGCCAACGTGGTGTCACTCCAGCTCGGCACCTTGCCGCCGACTACAACACAAGATGGCGTCGTCCCCATCCCTAAGGCGACAATGGAGGTGGTTAACTTACCACCTACTCGTGACAATGTGAGTGGACTCATCCCACTCACTACATCTCGGGGAGAGATCCTATGGTTTCATCCTGATCTTGTCTCCGAGGTGACTCAACCGGAGGTACGTCCTACCTCCAAATCCAAAGGCAGGAAGATCAAGTCTTGCCGTATGATCTCTTCCTCAGTGGAAGAGGCACTTCCTGTACAGACGCGTTCACAACAGAACGCCCAACCTGACGATGCTGCCGTCGAGGTGGTGCCTCCTTGCACCGTCCCAGCTGTCCAGGAGGAGGGCCCGTCTAAGCCCCCAGCAGCCAATAAGCAGAAGCAGATAGAGGCCCGCTTTGATAGGCCTCTGCGAAAGGAGAATGCTTCGGGGCTAACCAAGCCCCACAACTTCGACATACTGGCACAACTGGCCAGTACTCCTGCCCGCTTATCTCTGTTTGAGCTCCTTCGTCTTTCTAAAGATACCCGAGAAGCTCTCTGTGAAGCTCTGAAAGAAGCCGATTCCTTTCTCAGTCAGGTCAAGTAGCCTGAAGATCTCCCGACTGCATGCACGTACTGCCACTGTACGGATGAGGTTATCCCCAATATAACCTTCACCCAACAGGACATGCTGTTCAAGCACAACCGACACAACAGGCCGCTGTATTATACAGGGTATATCGGTTCAGTCAAGGTGAAGCGAATTCAGATCGATCCAGGGTCTTCCCTCAGCATCATCCCGAAGATGCTGCTCTCAACACTGGAGATCCTAATGTACCGACTGGCGCCCTCCAACACAACAATCAGTGGCTTCAACGCTAGCAAAAGCGAACTACTGGGCAAAATACGACTAAAGTGCTATATCGGTAACCTCAGAACCGAGGTCACTTGCTACGTCATGGACGCCGAAGTTAACTACAACCTTCTGTTGGGTCGTCCATGGCTGCATGAGTACATGGTGGTGCCATCCACGCTCCACCAATGTATGAAGTATGTGTCCACCAATGACGTCATCCGGACGGAGTTTGCGGACATTGACCCTTTTAAAGGGATTGAAGCCTACTTCACCGATGCCGACTTGTACAAGTCACCTGACGAGGAGGAAGCCAATGAGGCTGACGACGAGGCAGAAGAGAAACGGCAGCAGAGCCGGACATGGAGCCTGAGACAACTCCCGACGCTCCTTTGAAGATCCGACTCAAAGGCAAACCGCCTCAGAAGTTGCCTCCCATGAACATCAAGCTACCCGGGAAAGCACCAACTGCTCCTGAAGCTCATTTGAAGATACGCCTCAAGGAAAAGCCGCCTCAGACATCGGCTCCCCTCGTGGCAAAACTACAAAGGAAGGCACCAATCACCGGAGGCACGGTGGGGGCACCTCTGAAGGTGCGTCTTAAAGGCAAGCCGCCGTAATCCAGGCTGCCAGAGACGGCCCACGTAGCCCTCTCGGACCCCGGAATCAAAGCTGTGGTGGACTCTCCCGATCCAACCCCAGTACTCACAGATGAAGAGCTAGGGGAATATATCTCTGCTGATGTAGATGCACCCTCTCTGGACAATGTAATCCCGCGGAATAAAATCTCGTATTTCATCAATAATAGAGTGTCTTTTAATTATTCTAGTCTTCCACATTGGAATGCTATGTATACATTAGATAACGCTCTGCGGTCGTTGTAAACACAAATAACGACCGTCCATCATATAAATCGAGGAGTCCCGTCCCAAGGGGTCTGTTACATAGTCCCGCCGCGAAGTCGAGACGAAGAATCCATCATCTTTGGCAAAGTTGAGCGTCATCAAGACCTCCCGCCACTCGAGCCAGAACCAGATACCGGCAGAATGCAAGTCTATCGGTACACGGATACGGCAAAGTACCTCATCCAAAAGATGGGTTACGACCTAAAAAGCAACAAAGGCCTGAACTACGGCAAGGGTCGACGTCTCCCTCTCCGGCTTCCAACACCTAAAGGAAAGCCGTAGGACTACTATAATCGAACTCGACGGGGGGTAGGCTATGTCATGCCACCATCAACTCCAGAGGGTTCAGACGCAGAAGAAGTAGAACATTCTCACTCGTCTGAAGCATCAATCTGGGATTCCGATACCAGTATCGGTTCAGTCTTCAAGAGAGTGATGTCAGCCAACATGACATCTGCACAACCTCAAGAAGATGAAGGCGAAAATCAAACGACAGAATTCTTCGAAGAAGAACCCTGGGCTCAACGCCTAGGAGAACAATGGAAGTCTCGTTTTGAATTACGTGAACCTCCCACCGAAGACGAGGTCGAGCAGATCGACCTTGGGGATGAATCTTCTTCCAAATCCATCTTCATCAACAAAAGCCTGAAAGGAGAAGATCGAGAATCTTTAATCCAGCTGGCTAAAGAGTATATCGATGTCTTCGCCTGGAGCTACGAAGATATGCTGGGACTTGATCCCCAGATCGCGATGCATAGGTTGAACATCTTACCTGATGCCATGCCTATCAAACAACAACAGCGACGCTTTCGTCCGGACATCATGAACGCCATTGATCAGGAGGTGGACAAACTCTTGACCAGCAGCTTCATCCGTGAAGAACAACACCCAGATTGGGTAGCCAACGTCGTCCCTGTCACCAAGAAGAATGGGAAGATACGAGTTTGTATCGACTTCAGGGACCTCAACTCTGCTTGCCCGAAGGACGAATTCCCGCTTCCAATCACCGACGTGATGATCGACAACACATGTGGCTTCGAGCGCATGTCTTTCATGGACGGGTATTCGGGCTACAACCAGATCAAGATGTTCCCCGATGACGCAAAACACACGTCATTCAGGACTCCAAAGGGCATTTTCTGTGACACAGTGATGCCCTTCGGCTTGAAGAATGCTGGTATGACATACCAACGAGCTATGAGCACCATTTTCTGTCAGCACGTTCGCAAGACAGTCGAATGCTATGTTGACGACATCGCAGTCAAGAGCCATCTCAAAGGAGATCACCTGCAAGACCTCAAGACAGTCTTCGATCTCATGCGGGCGCACCAACTCAAGATGAACCCCGCTAAATCCTTCCTAGGGGTTTCTAGCAGAAAGTTCTTGGGCTTCATCATCACGGCGAAAGGCATTCATGTCGATCCCGAGAAGACCAAAGCCATCCTCGATATGGACCCTCCGAAGAACCTTCAAGAACTTCGAGGCCTACAGGGGCGTCTGGCATACATCCGGAGGTTCATAGCAAACCTTTCCGGCAAATGTCAACCCTTCACTCAGCTCATGAAGAAGGGAGTCTCTTACGTCTTGACAGAGGAGTGCCAAAAGGCTTTCGACGACATCAAGGCTTATCTGACAAGCCCGCCAGTCCTGGTGGCACCCGTCGTCGGCAAACCATTTATCCTCTACGTCCGTGCCATGGATCATTCCCTCGGTGCTCTGCTAGCTCAGAACAGCGATACAGGCTATGAGCAAGCAATCTACTACCTCAGTCGAACTCTGATCGGGGCTGAACACCGGTACAACCCCATTGAAAAGGAGTGCTTGGCTTTGGTATTTGCCATCCAAAAGACTCGTCATTATGTCTCGGGCCAGACAAATCATGTTATTTCCCGAGTCAATCTGCTCAGAGTCCTCATGACGAAGCCAAGATCATTAAACTCCCGGCATGCCACATGGGCGATCTTGCTAACGCCATACAACATGGTGCTCGTTCCATAAAAAGCTGTTAAGGGTCAAGCTATGGCCGACTTTTTAGCTGCACACCCCATCCCAGAGTCCTCAAGACTCTACGAAGACATCCCGGATGAGGTCCAAGAATCAAACGTCACCGAAGAAGGCTCCGTCTGGCGGATATTTTTTGATGGCGCTTCAAGAACAGGCCCCAAAGGCCAAATTATCGCAGGAGTGGGGGTAGTATTAGTCTCCCTCGATCAGCTGGTCATCCAGCGTGCTTACTCCCTTTCGAAGCCGTGCTCCAACAATGTTGCCGAGTACAACGCGCTCATTATGTGACTCCAGCTGGCATAACAGCTGGGGGTGAATCATCTGGAAGCCTACGGCGACTCAAAACTCGTCGTAAACCAGATCAGAGGGCAATACGAGGTTCGCCATAAAGATCTGATCCCTTACCATGAAGTTGCATTAAATATCATTTTAACCTTCACCGAGTTCTTCATCAAATACGTACCTCGTCTACAAAATCTGGAGACTGATGCTCTGGCTGGCCTCGCAGCCTCCTTGGCAGCACCCCTCGGGACTCAATACTACGTCACGATAGTTGGTCGAGACTTGGTCTGTCCTAAAAATAACCTGTGCTCACGAGTGGCCCATGCCATGTCAACGAGTGCCGGTGTTAACGTCCGAGACTGGAGATTCCCGTTCATCGACTTCGCTGTCTACGAAATTCTCCCAGAGGACCCGAAAGAAGCCGTCTCAGTCAGGAGACGCTCTCTTTGATTTTACTACGATACAGCCACTAAAATGCTGTACCGACACTCCTACGATGGACTTCTCCTTCGATGTTTGTCCAATAAAGAAGCAGTCGAAGCCCTTCGAGAAGCTCACGATGGAACCTGTGGGGCCTATCAACCTGGCCCTAAGTTGCAGGACCGACTACGACGCATGGGCTACTACTGGCCAACTATGGCCGCTGATGCTGTCGACTATGCTAAGAAGTGCCATGCGTGCCAGCTTCATGCAGACTTCATTCATACACCATCAGAACCACTACACCCTACAGTCGCCTCCTGGCCCTTCGAAGCTTGGGGCATAGACATTGTGGGACCGATCACCCCTCCTTTATCGAGAGGACACCGCTTTATCCTAGCCATAACCGACTACTTCTCCAAATGGGCAGAAGCAGTTCCACTGGCAGAAGTGAAAAGCTCCAGAGTGATAAGCTTCATCAAGCACCACGTCATCTACCGTTTCGGAGTACCCCGGAGGATCATCCACGATAATGGTCCTCAGTTCATCAGCCATGTTTTCAGCAGATTTTGTGACAAGAATCGCATTCAAAATGTGGCATCAACCCCCTACAATCCGGCAGCAAACGGATTGGCCGAGGCGTTCAACAAGACTATCGTCAGGCTACTCAAAATGGCCGTGTCATCTAACAAATACGACTGGGACAAAAAGCTCGGCGAATGCCTTTGGGCCTACCGTATGACGGTACGGACACCGACAGGCAATACACCATTCTTTCTGGTCTACGAGAGCGAAGCGGTACTGCCTCTCGAGATCCAGATACCCTCTCTCCGTGTAGCGATCACAAACCAACTCACAGAAGAGGACAATCAACGTCATCGTCTGCGGGAACTAGAGGCACTTGATGAAAAGCGTCTCCTAGCTCAACAACGTATCGAACTCTACCAAGCCCATATATCACAGACTTTCAACAAGAAGGTCAAACAGAGGACTTTCCAAGTAGGCGACCTGGTTCTGGCAGTCAGGAGGTCGATGGTGTTGACTCACAAGACACCAGGAAAGTTCAAACCCAAGTGGGAAGGACCTTTTATCATAGAGACGGTATACTCAAACGGTGCTTACCCGCCTCGCCAAACTCAATGGGGACTTGTTCATGATGTCCATCAACGGCACGTTCCTAAAAAAGTACTACTCTTGACATCTTTCAGACATGTGCTTCCACCAGGGGATCTGTGGACCCAATCATCAGGGCTCACAGACAATTCCCTTCCATAAAATCATACGCTTCCGGAACCCAGCTGTTCCGTAGCATCCTCCAGTAGAAGGACAACCACGTCCACATCACCTCTGAGTTGTTCCTTTATGCCCTACAAAGAGGAATCTTACACTCCGTAAGACTACGCTACCCTTCATGTTTACCACGTCCACATTACCTCTGAGTAAACATCCAGTATAGACAACCCCTGTGTTGCCGTACATTAATCGCAGAACTTCCACGTCCACATTACCTCTGAGTAGTTCCGCGTATCCTCCAGAGTTATTCCTACCACGACCATAACACCTCTGAGTAGGAAGATTCTATCATTTTGAATCCCATATTTGCCACGTCCACATTACCTCTGAGCAAACATGTTGGTTCTTTCAAACTTATTATCTGTACCTAAAAACTAAGGTACGCAAAAGATAATAGGTCCACACAAATCATCAAAGTTCATGACAAGCAAAAATGAACGCATCACAGAAAATTATGTACTTCTTTATTTCTAAAAAAGGAGAGTAAAGGATTACACTATCCCCAGCAAGAGTTGCAAATACACAAAAAGAAGAGACTACAAGCTCTAAACATCCCCAGGGTTGGCTGAAAGCTCTTCAATTCGACGCCTCAAGTCTGCCGCCCTAGTCTCCACAGTTGCCAAGACTCGACGTTCAGCCTCTTGACGCATCGTTTCAATGGCCTCAGGAGAGGTGTCATTCTCATGCTTCTCATCCAGCTGCTGCCGCTGCTGAGCCAGAACAAGAGCCCGGTGGGTGAAAGCTGCCTCCTCCTTTTTGAATGCTACGTGTTCAGCCTGGACACGTTCGACGTCTAACAGGAGTCGGGCCCACTGGTCCTCAAGGCGGTAGATCTGGGCATCAATCTCCGCGATACTAGCGTCCAACGCAGCTCGCGCCTCCACCGTCTTCTGCATAGACTGAGACAACCGCTCCATTACAGCTTCAGTCTCAGCCACTTCGCGTTCCCAGACACTCACGGTAGCCTGGTAAGAAGACTCGGTCTCGGCGATCAGCTTCTCCTTCTCCGCATCTATCAGGACGGAGAGGTCATTTCGCTGAATACACTGGAATTAAGAAAGCCGCTGGTCCAGCTCAGCCACTGAAGCCTCCAGGATCTCGGCCATATGATCATGGCCCTGGTGAAGACGAATCAGGTTGATATGAGGCAGTGCCAGAGTTTTTGCCGTCGCAAAGCTCCCATTGGCGTCCATCACCGCTGACACACCCCTCTGCAGCATTTTATACACCGCCTCGATAATGAATTTCATATATTCATCTACATCCGCCAGCACCTGCGACGTCATAGCAGGAGTTGGAGGAGCTGCTCTAGTTAGCGGGCCGGAAGAAGGCCCGTCGACCTCAACCTACGAGGCTGGAACCTCGGCATCAACATGCTCTTCATCAACAGGGGCCTGACTATAAGCCCGAGGAGCCGAAAGAACAGAGGGAGCCGAGATAGGCGTCGATATAGTAACCCAAGTGGAAGGAGCAACAGAGGGTTCCATCAAACCCTTACCCTTCCCAAACTCGGAAGAACCGCCGACGTCAGTGGCCACCTCATCAGCCCCCAACGTGCTATCAGCAGCCAGTACGGGACATTCCCTCTCTGGCAGAACAGGGAGATCAACACTTGTCTCCTGACTCGCCCCTAGAGTCAGGACCGGCAGATGAGTCTCATTCTTCTCATCAAATCCCTCTACAGGGACAGGATCTGTCGCTACCTCCTGATCGATAGCCACCTCAGCCTCCGCTGCTGAGTCTGGGGTAGGGCTCGACAACATCACAGCCGACCTCCCCTCATCATGACAAGGAGGGGAATCAACCCTCTCCTCTGTTCCAACTATATCTGTTGCCCCCGCAACAGACACTTGCAACTCTGGAGGAACGTCATCTAAAGACGACGAAACCCACTCCACTTCATCACCAGGAAGCCCCGTGTCTGCTGGACCCTCGGCGTCTAAGGCCCCCGCGGCGGCCTTCATCATCTCGGAAGCTGCTGCATCCTCAGCTTCCCTTCTAACATAATCTGGGGATGCAGGAATCTCTACAACAACAGCATCATCCGGGTTCTCCCCCATGGGAGACATTACAATTGGCGAGATGCGCACTTCAGACGAGCCCGCCACCTCCTTTGGCCTGCTCCCACCAGACTTCGGAGTACGGGGTCTCCTTTTTAGCGGCTCATACAAAAAGGAAGCAGTGGTCACATGAAATGTTGAACCTAAACCAGACTATGGGGGACATCCTTACCTCAACAGGTGCCGAGTCCGATGACACTGTCGGTGATGGTGCCTTTTTCTGCCTCTTTAACGCAGGAGAGCCAGCCTCTGTATCCGTACGTCTCTTCGATGGATCGACCGAGGGTTCTGCCTGACCCCCTGTGGATACGGTAGGGGCACCTCGATAACCCGCCTCTGGCGGACGGTACGATCGAGCCTTCGCCAATATGTTCCCGGCCACCGCTAACTGGGTGCCTGCGATAAGACTGGTCTTCCTATCATATCCGGAAGGCGCGGCAGCCATAACACAGTAAAATTTGGCGTCTGAATAAAGAATCGGCAGCCGCGAATTCTGGACGGGCAGCGTAAAGCGAGCTCCGGTACATCCGACATTATAGTAATGCCAAGCTCGTGCACCATCCCGTAAACTTCCAGTGTACCCCAGGGTGATACTGGGATTATCCAACATCAACTGAGCATACCCAAATTGCCGTGCAAAACGGCTCGACAAATACGATTCCAGGTAACACTGGTTCCTGTTCCGATACACCAGATGGGACGGCCGAATACTTTGCAACCAGCAGAATTCCCATGAAGACAGAGTGGTGGCATCTTCACCCGAGTCCATTAAGTCTTCGTTGGCCTCAAAACCCAAGAAGATAGGACCAACTTTGGTGATCTTCCACCCCTGAAGGCGGGATAAAACTTTCCGGCAAACAGGGACGCCAGTATACGACCAGCTCCTCTGGTGGAAATGGCGGAGGAATGCGTCTCCGGCCCTGTTATCTTCTTCCGAACCCGGGCTCATCACATTGGGATGATATAAAATTAACCACCCCATCAAATAATGAAACGGCAGTTCGGCACGCGGGAAGTTGTCGTTCCTACCTCGGTCATGACCCACATTTCCTGCAAATTCCCGTAAACCTCGCAGCAGGTTACACACCATTGCGGGGAGTAGAGCCAGGCGCCGGCCAAAGACCAACTTCACGGCTGGCAGGATTAAGTTCCGGGTCACCCTCTCTACAGAGCTGGACCCTCCCGAGAAGACATAATCCCGAAGCCAAACCATAAGATACGCGACTAATACTGCTTTTGACGACATCCGATGAGTAAGGTGCCAGAAGCAGCTATAGGAGCGTTCATCCGACTGTCGGTCCTCGTTTTCCTGGGGATTCTTCTCACCTAACCTGCTCATTTCGGAGAGCACCTCGCTACGGGAAAGCGCTGGCGGAGTGGAAAACTGGAAGGGATCCTCTTTGTCTTGCTTAAAGACGTAATCTCTCCAAGCGGTCATATGAGGCTGCGACCCGCTCTTATCCCTCTTCTGCATATAGTAATGATGACTCGCCACTTCCTTGAAGACGGCCATCATCTCCTCAGCTTTGTCCCTCAGGACTTGAAACTCCTCGTTGGTCGGGAAGTACTCCTCATAAGGTTCTGATCCCCAAGGAAGCTTTGATACCTCATACATCTCATGAAGTACGAGCCCTAGCTCCCCCACCGGAGTGAAGAAGGTCCCGGTATGGGTATCAAACATCTCCAGGAGCACGAGGAACATATGCCTGTTAATGTCGAGGCCTGCCTGAGTAGCACGGATTGCGGCAATCAGCCCAATCTCTCGGAGCTCAGTCTGAAACCGCGACAGGATCCAGAGTGTCAGTTTGTCCCATTTGGAAACGTAATGACACCAACCCTCTACCCGAAATTCTCCTTTCGGGTATGATCGCTCCATCAACAACATGCGATTTACAAAGGTCGAGGCACCAAAGGCAAATATATCGATGGGAACATCACTGTAAATGCTCCCAGGACGAAGAGTCCGCCAGGTGAAAGAAGGCCCAGACCGCACGACGGCCAAAGTATCCCTTTGATCGGAGGTAGAATCGATTCTGATGACGCCTGCCACCGCTCCCCCCCGAGATGGGGTTAGATCCCAAGACATCCTCCTCTTAGAAGCAAGACGACAGAAAGCCGTCAAAGGCCATTGACGTTCGAGTTGCTTAACAGTCATATGCACTCCCCTTGCTGTAAAGAACCAGTCTTCCTTGACCTTCAGCACCTTTGCTTCAATAGAAGTAAGGCGATCCCCAAACAGGAACTCAGGCTTCAAGAAGGTCACTTTATCAGAAGTGGCAGATTTCAAGACGCCACGCTCTATCATCCGTTTGAGGAACCCATGATATTGTTTCCGGATTTGAGTTATTCTTTCGGGATGCTGATCCAGCATAATAACGGCTTGAGCAGGGTTTATCACCTCCTCATCGTAATCTACTCCCATCTGGCAGAGGGCAGCGTCCAGAAGAACCTCATTCAAGAGTGGGACAATCATCGACACTGGCAAAGATTCAAGGATGTTAGAAACAATAAAAGAATCTGAGCCTCGTCCTCATCAAAAGCGCATAGCGTATCTGAAAAAGGAGCTTCGATGCATCAGCAGGGTCTAAACCCATGCACGTCAGCAGCGGAGCTTCAGCGCATCATCAGGGTTCAAACCTATGTACGTCAGCAGTGGAGCTTCATCGCATCATCAGGGTTTAAACCCATGTGCATCAGCAGTGGAGCTTCAACACATCATCAGGGTCTAAATCCATGCGCGTCAGCAGTAGAGCCTCGGCACATCTTTAGGTTTAAACCCATGTGCGTCGGCGGCAAAAAAAAAACCTCAGCACATTATCCAGACTCAAGGTCCATGTGCATTGGTGTATGTGAAGATGATGAAACTCACCAACCACCGCCGGCCGAACGTTGACAGGCGGACGGAGAACATCAGCCGCGGCAGCCTCTACAGGCTCCTTTCCTTTGCCTCTTCCCTTGCCAGCACCGCTGCGAGGAGTCTTGGGAGCCATTCCTTGAGAGAAGAAAGTTAGGGTTTTTGTGAAGAAGAACTCTAAAAGGCAAAAGCAAAAAGAAGAAGAACTCTCTCTCTCTCTCCACCTCACGCCTATTTATAGGCCCAGTCGCACGCGTGACGATGACGTGTGACCTCAGCCGCCGCCTCGGGTTCTGTGAGAAGATAACTGCAAATAAATCTAAAAAAATCATCATTAATCTTTTTGGTTATCGAGGCGTTATTATTTGCATTAACTGAGAGGAGCATGCGCCCCATCACTGATGCGCGGATGCACCCGAACAGACATGCGTCCCAACCGCCATGCTTCTTATTCAAAGTATTCCAAAACTTGTCCAAAGGTTTTGAAAACTTTGAAGGGGGTCTTGTAGAAGCATGGAATTTTACGATCAGAAATCCTATGCGCCAGACACTTCATACGCCAGGGAGCTCGGATCAAATACTTTACAAATAGCAAATGTAGACATTGAAAGAGGACTTTTTATTACATATAAAAGTCTATTACATGTCTAGAAAAGGTTGTACAAAGAAGAACTTCTACAAAAAGAAAGGACCCTAAGTCTACAGCCAGGCGCGGCGATCATCATGCGCAGCGATCGTCATGCGCTCTTGAACAAGCGCAGCAGACACCATGCACCCTCAGTCAGGCGCATCCCACCATGTGCCCTCAGCAGGGTGCATCCTTTTCAGCAGCTCAGTTATGTGCATCCTCAGTTATGTGTATCCCTTCAGCAGCCCAGTTATGTGCCACTCTTCCAGCCAGGCTCACCGCCGTCTGAATGCTTCGACTAATGAAATATTTATTGAGCAGAACGAGGGTGGCAATCAACCCTCTAACTGGAGAAAGAGCTCCCCAAACCGAGGAAGAGAGGAGCACCGTAAGCCAACCTGTGGCCAGGGGAGGCTTCGAAAGAGCCTCCAAAGGCCAAGGAAGACCGTAATCGAAACTGCGGCCAAAGAAGCAGCTTTCAACACAACCAGAGTGGGCAACACCCACTTTAAAGGAAGAAAGAGCCCCTAAAGCCGCAACACCGCCATTCCGATCTGTGGCTCTTCCGGAATAATGGAGACGAGGCTCGAGCATCCCGATCTTTGGATGCAACATGCACCTTCCGCCTGCCTCGGAAGCCCTCGACTTCGACTTTTGGATGTAACAGTCACCTTCATGTGCATCAATAAAGACATTGCATCGCATCTTCACCCTCGGGAGCATCTCATCAACAGAATGCATCCGAGTGAACAAATTTATGTCGAAAAAACGTGAGAGAACGAGAAGCAAACTCTCTCCATGCCACTATTTATAGGCCGGGCAAATCAAACCCATGCGCCAAGTGGATGGCTCTCCGAATTCCGTGCAATGAATTTGCATTAAATGGATGAACCGGATGCTTCAAATTCATCCAAGTCAAAATGGCTATTTAAAGCACTCGAAGATCGTAACAGTCGGACCATTAAAGACATGTCACGAAGCGAATGCGCTGGCCAGACCGCACATCACACAGACGCGCCCTTCAACATCAAGCGCATCACACAGACGTGCCCTTCAACATCAAGCGCATCACACAGACGCGCTCTTCAACACCAAGCGCCTCACGGGGGATGCACCCCCATGCATCCCCATACGCCTAGTGGAACGTCGATCGATGTGCCCACTCAACTGTCCATCGAATGTCAAAAACATTAAATGCTGAACTGACAGAGTTGGCAGCACGCCTTCCGAAGTGTGAACAGTTGACAGCTTTTTCAAAAGATGAAGCGTCGCCAACGTCAGCATCATCATCACTTTTCCTCCGACGGCTACTGCCACGTGGCCACCCAATCATCTCGCATGCGCCTCCGCAGCCATGCGCCCAAATCTGCATGCGCCTCAAAAGCCATGCACCTCAGACTTTTCACTAATCCCTAAAGACAGAAGGAAAGTCTCCATTGAAGCTCTGCATGCGCCTCAAAAGCTATGCGCCCCAGACTTCTCTCTGATTCCCAAAGACAGGAGTAAAGTCACTACTGAAGCCTCGCATGCGCCTCAAAAGCCATGCGCCCCGAATGGTTCGTGACTCCTAAAGGTTACGAGCCAAGGTCTCCTCATGCGCCCAATCCTAGGCGCATCCTACCAGATCATTCCCCATCAAATCCGAGATCTCCGAGCCATGGGTCGACGACACGTGTTCTTTGACTCAACTCACCCAAGATCTCAGCAATAGAAAGATCTTCTCCTCTGCTACGTGCCAGTTCACAACAGCAGCATGAAGAATTCAACCTCTCGATCAGGGCACATCGTCCATGCGCCTCCATCATCAATCACCACGTAGCATCCCCACGTCCAGGCGCATCCTACATATGCGCGCATGAGCAGCCAGCCTGCAAAGCTATAAATAGAGGGATCATTTTCTTCTTACACACACAACGCACATACAGAGCAACATACATAGACAGAGACTTCGCACCACCCGAGAGGCAGATACAGACACTCAACGTCTTCCTCCTCTCAGCGAGCTCCAGCACCCAGAGCAATCCAGACCTTCAGAGAACCGATAACCATCGCCAGATCGTCAACGGAGTCAACGTATTACCACTCGCTCCATCGGCACAAGGGATCCAGATTAAACAAAAGTGTACTCCTAGGACTACGTCTAAGTCCTATATTGTAATTCTGTTTGTATTGAAATTTGCAATAATACAATTTTAATGGCAAACAAGTTATTTTGTAAAAAGGTACAAAACGAAAAAAGCTTTATGATTACTCGTATCCGAAGTGATCATGGTGGCGAATTCGTAAATACTTTTTTTAAAAAGTTTTATGATGATAGTGGGTACTACCACGAATTTTCCTATCCTAGAACTCCTCAACAAAATGGTGTTGTGGAACAGAAGAACCGTACTCTAAGCAAGATGGATAGAGTCATGCTGAATCAGCATAATCTTCCTAAATATTTTTGGGTAGAAGCTGTTAGCACAGCGTGTCATATTTTAAATATGGTATTAATTCGATCCATCTCGAAGAAAATACCTTATGAACTTTGGTTTGGAAGGATTCCAAACATTTCTTATTTCAAAGTTTTTGGATGTCGCTGTTTTATCCTGAACATCAATGACAACTTGGGTAAGTTCGACTCTAAAGTAGATGAAGGGATATTTCTCGGATATGCTGCTAAGATTAAGGGATGTAGAATTTTCAATAAAAGGTCTATGATTGTTGAAGAATCTATTAACGTTACTTTTGATGAGCTCAATAGTCACAGATCTAGCGACAGTGATGATGAAGGTGTACAAGCAAAAACCGATAAGAGTCCTGTGGAAGATCTGACTCATAAATTTGAATTATTGAAGTTTTTACCAGATCATCTAGAGACTCATTATAGGTGATGTATCAAAAGGTGTAAGTACACGCTCTTCTCTTAGAGATTCTGAAATAGCAGCAAATGTAGCTTTCATTTCTCAAATAGATCCTAAGAATATAGAAGATGCATTTAATGGTGAGTTTTGGATTAATGCCATGCAAGAGGAACTTAATCAATTTGAGAGAAACCAAGTTTGGAAACTCGTTCCTAAACCTATTGGTGAATCGATAATTGGTACCAAATGAGTGTTCTGAAATAAACTAAGTGAAGATGGACAAGTTCTACGCAACAAAGCACGTCTAGTTGTATAAGGTTATAATCAAGAAGAATGTATTGATTATGACGAGACATATGTATAGAAGCGTAGAAAAGAAGGGGACTTTCTATGCGGCTCGAAATCAATATGGAGCCTCATGCGGCTCAAAACCCAGAAGGCTTCATGCGGCTCAAAACCCAGAAAGCTTCATGCGGCCCAAAAGCAACGGAGAGCCTTATGCGGTTCGAAATCAGCCTAAAGCAATAAATATCTCCTTATGACGGTGGCCATGATTACTCTGACACAAAGGTGACAGCTCTGACATAAAGATAAGACGTGACGTGTTCCTAAAAAGACAAGAAATCATCATGATATTCGGCACATTTTACGAACCAAAGGAAACTCTTCATGCAGATCGCCTATGAAGATACTCCTTATGCGGCTCAGTCATGAGATACCTATCATGCGGCTCGATTATGAGACGTCCTTCATGCACCTCGATCATGAGATGTCCTTCATGTGGCTCGATCATGATACGTCCTTCATGCAGCTCGATCATGAGACATTCTTTATGCAGCTCAATTATGAGACGTCCTTCATGCGGCTCGGTCATGAGACATTATTCAAGCGGCTCGATTTTGAGACGTCCTTCATACGGCTCTGTTATGAGACGTCCTTCATGCGGCTTGGTCATGAGACATTCTTCATGCGGCTCGGTTATGAGACAGTCCTATACGGCTCAGCCAGGATACATCCTTCATGCGGCTCACCACAGAATAGTAGTTGAGACACGTGGCAGAGATTGACCAAGTCTTAACAGTTCAGATTTACTGCAACAAACAGATTATGATCAATCTCAACCAACCCCCAGCTGTCCACTATAAACCGAGTCTCGAGGCACAGTTACAAGGATATGGCCCAAAATTTGCCATATGGCTGTACATCCCATTACTCATGAATTCCTATAAATAGCAAGGTGCTATTCCCTTGCAGACAGACACGCACACGGAGAGAGACGCATAGAAAAGCAAACAAAGCTCAGAAGCAGACTGTAAAACCCTTCAAAATTTTTATTTTATTTTATTTGCTTTTAATTTTGTTATTTATTAAATAGATGTTAGTATACTAATTATTAATTATTTATAAAGTTTACATATATATGTATATATATGTATATATGCAAGTGTTTGTGTGTGCATTGTATTAGGAAACTCTAATCCTTAACCTAAAAGTTAAACCTAGGTGAACCATAACCTTAATTCTTTTAGTTATATTATTAGATTATATATATATACTTGTATATATATATAGAGTTGCTATTCAGAGCAAGCCCTAACCCCATCCCATATATATCATCCCTAACCCATTTATCTCGACCCTAACCCTAGCTCAGCCCATGGGCCATCTAACCTAACCATAACCTAGGTCCAAACCCATTAGGGTTTCCTAAACTTATGGATCTCATTTAAATATATATATATGTTGTATCAGCAGACTTAGCCTCTACCTAGCCCTAACTTCACGTAAACTCTAGCCCACCCCGACATTACCGCCACCCCTAGCCACCTCCGGCGACCCATTCCCCTCGCCTACCTCCTCCTCCCTCAACCCGAGGCACCTCGCCGTCGAACGGCGGAGAACGAGGCGCTGCACCGCGCTCGTTCGCTGCAGCCAGCCCGCCCGACTGATCCCGGCCGTTCCAGGCGCAGCCACCGCACCCAGACGGCGGAGCCACCCTCCTGCGGCGTGGCCAGGTAGCCCCTGACCCACCACGTGGCGCTGCCACGTGGGAAACCCCCTTGTGTGCATTAACCCTAGTTTTAGGGTTTATTATTCAATTATTCAGTTTTATTTTTAATGATTATTATTGTGTGATTATTGATAATTAATTAGATCTAATTGAAGGGGATCAATAGTAATTAAGTATAGGATCTACATTAAATTTTGTGTGAATTAATATTATTTATTAGTATTTATTATTATTTATTTATGAATTTTATGTGCCGTTAATTAATTAATTATATTTACTGTTTTAATCAGTAATTAATAATTTTATTATTAATTAAATAAAACTTTGTAGATGAAAAAGTTCGTAAAATTAATGTAGTATTTTATAATAATTTTTCCAGAAATTATAGAAATTTATTAGTAATTATTTTATATTAAAACCGAGAACTTTAGATTTTTTTTAAATTAATTCCAATTACTGTTTTTAATTTATATTATTTAAATGGTTGTTAATTAAATAATATATATTATATAGAAAATGTTTTTAAAAATATACTTTACTGTATAAAAATATTTCCAGTATTTAATTATATTTATTTATATTTATCTAGATTTTAGTAAGGTAATTTTGATTTACTAGGTATATTACATAATTAATTGATACTAATTATATAATTATTTATAAATTGGTAAATATTAGGGTTTCTATTGTAAATAGTTAATTAAATTATTTTGTGAATTATTGTAGGTATTTTATAATTATTTACTAATTTTTAGGAATTAAAAGTAATTTCTAGAATTGTTTTAGAATTATTTATTAAGTTGTTTAATAATTATTGATTAAATTAAATAATATTTAATTATGTGTTATTATTGTGTGGATTAGTGAATTTAGATTTAATGGTTAAATTTAGGGTTATAGTGAATTTTCAGGATTTATTTCGAATTATTATGTATTCATTGTTATTATTTCATTATTTATTTAATAACTAGTTTTAATAGTAATAAATTCATTTCTGTGAAAATATATATATATAATATATATTTATTATTCTGATATTATATAGTTATTATTAAAATAGACTAAAAATGATTTTTTAAGGATTTTTACTATTTTTATTAGTATTATTAGGAATTGTGTATGCATGTGTGTATTAAATTGATTAGTTAATTAATTATAATTAATTAATTAATTATTAAATATTATGTTGTATTATTAATTACAGAATATAAAAGTATGATAATAAGTATATTTTACATACTTATTATTGTATAATTATTATTCATAATTATTGGTACTAGATAGTTGGTTTTAATAAAATACTATTGATTGTTGGTTAATTAGCAATTAATCAATTTAGTAAATTGTTAAATAGTGATTAATTATAAATCATGCTTGTTTAGGATTATTTGCTTCTCGGGACTCGGACTCTACTTTGGACCCGGATACTCAGTTGCTGGACACAGGCAAGTACACCTTGCTTGACATTACTATGCAGTAGTTTCAAATTCCCAGTTTATTGCTATTTGCGTGCACTCGTCTCCATTGATGACTACCCAGTGTAGTGTTAGTATAACTTGACACAGTCTCAGACACGTAACACATATGAGTGAGCTGAGTACAGAGGTTATGTGTTGACTGGCCCTTAACATATGAACTTGAGTCTGTTAGCAGTTTGGTTTAGTTACATTATATTTACTATGACGTCTTGCATATTGTTCGTACCGCGTATACGGTACGAGTACATTGGGTGGGGAGAGTCTACTAGTGGTGTATGAGAATTTCTGTTTCCAATGTACACTGGATGCTCGTAGCCCCTCGTTTCTCAAACTGTAGAACGCTTGGTGGCAGTTTCTTCTTCTTCTCCCCCTCTCATGTGCCACTAGAGATGTCTCGAGAGCATTTACACATAGATGGTTAGAACACCTTTATTGCTTACCTTGTATTTCCTGTCCTTGTTTGGTTAGGGAAATACTTGGTTGCATACTTTACAGTTACTTTTACATTACTGCTCAGTATTATCATGCATGTCGATTTCCTGTGTATTTGTTATGTCCCTCTGAGGACCTGGTATCTTTTCCAGAGCTTGACGATCACTTATTCCCGGCTGATTACGGAGTAGAGGGGACTTGTTGACGACGACTTTGAGGTGGAGCCGCAGCCTTGATCCTCTGGAGGCTAGCTACATCTTCAGACGTGGGTTTCATTTCCAGTATTCCGTTTATTTCTATTTACTACTCCATTTCATTCCAGTTGTACTCATTTACTTATTTAGTGGACTGTTCTCCTCTAGTCATAGTTGACATTTGGACTCTGTGGCACTGATGAATTTCTATTCAGTTATCTCTTACTTTATTTCATGGATGAGACTAGTTTACCTGCCTGTGATGTTACTTTATTAGTTTTACTTCAGCGTACTACGATCATATCATAGTCCATTAAATTGGGTTTAGCTATGCTTGATTGTACAGCTGGCATGGCACGTGTTTCCAATCCGATTATTTGGAACTGGGGCGTGACACAGACTCTTCCCTTCGTGTCTTCAGAGAGCATTTCTTCACCGGAGCCGAGGTTGCGTTCGATCGTCCAAGGAGTAAGGCAGAGTTAATAGCACTTTCTCGAGCCTCTACCGTTACCCCCCAGAATCGAAACTAAACAATTATACTTAGATTGCTTTTCCTAGGTTTTGTTCCTAGGCTCTCTTTTGTACAAGCGAGTTTGTAATTGTGAGTCAAGTTCAGTCCTCCTATAAAATTGTTCTGTCCTACGACGATCAATGGAAAACACGATGGCGACTCTGCTGGGGACTAATTTCTCCACTGCTGATAAGTTGGTGACACAATCGGACGCAGCCAAACTCGGCTCCACGCAACAAATTCTTGTTGTTTGTTTCGACCAGCAGGCGTTCGAAGAGATGCTCTCCGAAGGGAGCACTAGCCCAATCCAGAAGCGAGCCGACACAAAAAAGGCCCGCAGGACGTGGAGGCCCAAAACCGCTGCCTCTCTCCAAGCTCTGGAGCAAGCTGTTGCTCAAGACGGCGAAGAAGACTCACATACGGCCCCACTTCAGGCCGCAGAGGACCCTGCTGTCCCCAAGTCCAGCAAAGGAAAACACTATGATGCTGGACTTGTGGGGGCAAATGGGAACTCGATGCGGTCCAAGAAGAAGCCCCATAAGGGTGCGGGCCGCAGAAAGAATGCATATGCGGCCACTAATCTCGGCCGCAGGGATAATGCATATGTGGCCAACAATTCCAGCCGCAGGAAAATGACCTATGCGGCACCCAATCCCAGCTGCCGACCATCCGCCCTATGCGGCTCGGGTTCAGTCTTCGACCGCCTCTCATGCTGGAGGCATGACCTCAGAAGCTCCAATAAGAATGTGCCAGATTCTATGCAGCACAGCTTGGTCTCTTCCTACTACGCACCCTCGGGTGCTAGAGCGAAGAAGTCTTGGACAGCGCAGGCTCGTCGAGCTCAGTCAACTGTCCCAACTACTGACCATCAGAGAGTCCCGCTAACTGTTATGCGGGCCTCTGATGGAAAGTTGTACAGAATCGCCCATGTACAGCCCCCGGCGGCAAACGGACAGGGTGGTTCTCAAGAGTCTCCCAACATTGATCGAGGGCAAGTGCTTTTACTAGCCCCACATCAGGAAGCAAACATGATACCTACGCATTCGTGTGCTCGGGATTTTCGGGACCATAAACGAGTGCAAAGGTGGATCGAGATGTCCTTGACTTGCGAGATGTGATCCTTCACAAGCGCAAGGAAAGAGAAAAAAGCTTGGCATGTAAAGAGTCCTTCCAGGGACGTCACTGCACTCAAGTCATTATCAATTGCTGCTGCAACAAGACATCAGTGCAAGAGGATCGGCAGTCTGTCTTCCAACGACTGCAGCAGCCAAGACCGGTCCTACAACAAAGCTCGGGGGACGAGGCGCTTCCTCTCGCCTCCTGAAACTCTACCCGGAAGGTCCCTACCGGCAAGGGAGGGAAGAAAATAAACATGTCCAGCCCGACAATCTCAACCAGCACGGCCAAGAAACTCTCATCCAGGGGGTTGTCCACGACCATCACAGGAAGGGTTTATCAAGGTACCCGCTCAAAGACGAATCTTCAACACTTAGAGATTCGTCATCTACATCCCTGGGGGTAGTGGGAGCTGGGGGTAGCACTCCTCGGAACATCCACAATAATCTGACATTTCAAGAAAATGAAACAGGGGAAACAATCCCCCCAACAGATACAACAGACTCAGATGTCCCTGAAAATGTCCACAGATGCCAAGATGAGGCAACCTCCTATGCAGGGGGTAGCACCTCCTCCAAGTACAAACCAGAGGAGAATATTCCCACATACCCCGATGACTTCTCTATGCGAGGGTATGATTCGGAGGGCACGTCTTCTATAGTTCCTTCCATTTCTCCTCATGTGAGGACGATATTCCTGACTGAGAATGACCAAGACGGTTCCAGTGACCGGCAACGCCTCGACACTCTTGAGGCCATACTCCAAACCTTGGTTAAGTCAGTGGATGAGATCAAGGCTGCCCTACCGGCTCTACAAGCAAGAACACCTGGTCAAACAAGCTTGGGTCCCGCCGCCAATGCAGACTCAAACACGACCACGCCAACCCTGGACAACAATCCACCCGAAATATCGGCTTCCACTGCTGCAGAAGAAGCTAGGGAGGCAAGAAGAGAAGTCCAGGAGCTCTGTGCAATGTTTCACGCCCGAGAATTCTCTCAGGACCTCAGGATACGACAGCCGTATCCTGTTGCATGGAGAGATGTCCCCTTCCCTCCACGATACAAACCATTCAATATCAGTCCATATGACGGAAAGACCTCTGCGAGCCGGTATATGACCTACTTCAAGGTCACAACAGACCATCTGCCGCATGACGATGCCATCCTCGCAATTATTCATTGGGTCATTGGAGGGGGTCGCGTTCGATTGGTACCGTAACCTGCCGGATAACTGCATTCATTCCTTTGCTGGCTTCAAACATATATTCTTGGAAAGGTTCTACGAGGTGGGACTAGATATGATAATGTCAAACCTCATGGACGTTGTCCAAGGAGAAAAAGAACTGACAAGGAATTACATCGAGCGGTTTCGCCAAACCGCGATGAATTGCCCTCTGGTAACCCAGACTCTTCTTTAATTAAGATTTGCCAAAAGAGGCTACTCCCCACAATCAGCCTCTGGATGGGCGAAGATCAATTTAAAGACTGGAAGGCCTTCATCATCAGCGCCACTAACGCAGAAGCAAAATTGAAGAAGGCTCGCCAACTGGAGATGCATATCTCGGATAGAGAGGATAAGGGCAAACGCCCTAATACCAACAACGGCGGTAGTACCTCTAATAACCGGAACACCAAAGGCAAACAAGCTATGGTTGCCGATACAGCCCAGAAGCCTGAACCAAAGCAGGTAGAGAAACAGTGGCCTCAGGTGACTACTCCTTCGAGGATAGCCATGTCAAGCCCATCTTTGACATGCTCTTACAAGGGGATAGAATTTAGCTCCCTCCACCGAGATGTGAACCTCGACCTGCAGAGATAGAGAGCCCGAAGTACTGTCACTTCTACCGCTACGTCCACCACGCTACTCAGGACTGCTTCCAATTGAAACGGTACATCCAGAACCTCATCGATTCCAAGGCTATGTCCATTGATTTCGAGGACGTAACCGTGGCTGCAATATGGTGTCGGTCCAATTCGGTAGCTTCCCTCCAATGAGACTCAAGATGGCATAGCACCCATCCCCCGGGCAACAATGGAGGTCACTAATCTTCCAACTCCCTGAGACCAGACGACTGGGCTGGTGCCCCTCACCACGTCAAGAGGGGAGGTCATGTGGGTCCACCCGGACTTGGTGCCTGAAGTAACCCAGTCAGCATCATCCTCCACCGGCAAAAAGAAGGCGGGAAGGCTAATTCTTGCCACACAATCTCAACCAGAACTGAAGAACCAATAGATGTCGTTACCCGGTCTGGTGCACAATCTCAACCCATACCGGGTAACTCGGTCGAAGTTCGTCAGCCGCCGCTGTTGATGCCCCAAGACCTTCTCAGCCTCCGTCGGCCGACAAGCCTAAGCCAAAGGAGACCCGCTTCGATAAGCCGTTCCGTAAAGACGCACCTCAGGGGCTGGAGAGGCCTTACAATTTTGACATCCTGGCACAATTGTCCAACACACCAGCAAAATTGTCATTATATGAGCTCTTGAGGCTCTCCAAGGATGTTCGTGTCGCACTAAGTGAAGCACTCCAGAATGCTGACGCTTATTTGGCTCAGGTCAAGCTTACATGGGAGAGCTCGCCAACAGATTTCTAGGACAGTAATTGTACATGTGCAATGCCCAACATCGTATTCACTCTGCAGATATGCTCATCAAGACCAACCTGCACGATCGCCCTCTGTATCACACTGGATACATCGGCGACATCAAAGTAGATCGGATGCACATTGATCCCGGTTCTTCAATAAGCATTATTCCGAAGAGCTTGCTTCACCTCCCGCGTATCCCTATGCATCGGCTGACACCTACCAACACCGCCATCAGCGGTTTCAATTCAGAAAGAAGCTATCCTATTGGAAAGATTCGCCTGAAATTTCAAATTGGCGACCTCCAGTCGGAAGTGACTTGCTACGTCATAGACGCAGATACGTCCTACAACATTCTCCTGGGGCGTCCTTGGATACACGATTATATGATCGTACCCTCCATATTGCACCAGTGCTTCAAATATGTCGACAAATACGGCTTCGTAAGAACGGAATTTGCCGACATCGATCCCTTCAAAGGGATGGAATCCTACTATTCGGATGCCTGCTTGTACGAAATATCGAAAAAGCACCTGGTCGAAGAGGATGCACAAGATCAAACAGAGGCTACAATGGAATCAGAAGAACCTCTGAAGATCCATCTCCAGGCCTGCAAACCAGGCATAACTGCACCTCTTGTAGCCACTCTGCGTAAAGAAGTAACCAGTCTACTGGTGCTCACTGCAAAAAAAGAGCAAATGGTTATCCGACTCCCAAGGTCTAGCCAGGGGCCGAGACCCACTGTGGAGCCAATGACAATCAACTGCCAAGAGTCGGCCAACAACAATCAGAAGAGATAAATCCTTCTGTTAAACCGATGGTCATTCGTCTTCCCAGGACAAATCGACAGCCCAGCACTGAGCCAGGGACCGCTAGTGAGCCAACGACCCCACATCCAGCACCACCAGTGGAACCCTTGATGATCAAGCTGCCTAGGTCATCCTTCCAATCTTCAATAATGTAGGGGGTGGCTGAAGAGGAGTTAGAGCTAGCCAAATATGTGGCTGCGCACACTGATGTTCCCTCTGTCGATGATGTAATACCGCCAGAGAAGATACCTTATTTTATTAATAAAGGGTTATCTTTGAACTACCTCGAGCTTAACAAGCTCTGTATAATGTATGCTATGGAACACGGTATGGGCATCAACTTACACACACAAGTGATAAATGTCTATTCCACGAACCAACCTACTCCTGTGGAAGGCGCTTGCTTCATAGTCGCGGGAGAGGATCATCCAATCATCTTCGGCCGAAAAAATGATCAACAGTCCTTCAGGCCAGAAAAAGTCAATCTCGAACCCGACACCGGAAGACTGTCGCTTTATCTATATAGTTCCTGATCCAAGTACCTTATGCAAAAACAGGGGTATGATATGGAAACTACACCAGGCTTGAACTACGGCATCGGCCAGCGATTACCTTTGCAATTGCCAGTCCCGGCTGGAAAACCACAAGATTATTACAGCAAGACCAGACATGGTCTAGGCTATGTTACACCTACAACAACTCCCGAGAGCTCGGATGAGGAATGCGAATGGCATTCACATTTGACCGGATCACCCACTTCCGATTCAGATGTCAGCATCGGGGACGTACTCAGGCAAGCTTGGTCTATCAATATGGCATTTGTTGACGCCTACGAAGAAGACAAAGACATACCCGAACTTCTTGAGTAAGAGCCTTGGGTCTAACAGCTAAATACGTAATAGAAGAAGCATTTCGAACAAAAAGAACCCCCTACCGAAGATGAGGTCATACAAGTTGACCTCGGTGATGAATCATCTTCAAAGCTAATCTTCGTTAGCAAAAGTCTGACGGACGAAGAGCGGGAGTCGTTATTGTAACTCGTCAGAGATATATTGGCATGTTCGCGTGGAGCTATGAAGACATGCTAGGGCTAAACCCCGAGATTGCACTCTATAAGCTCAACATTCATCCGGACGCAAATCCGGTCAAGCAACAACAACGACGGTTCCGCCCAGACATCATGAATGCTATCGAAGTTGAAGTCAACAAACTAATAGCCAGCGGCTTCATCCGTGAGGAACAACATCCAGATTGGGTAGCCAACATTGTACCGGTCCTCAAGAAGAATGAGAAGATTCGAATTTGCATCGACTTTTGGAATCTGAACGAAGCATGTCCTAAAGATGAGTTCCCTCTTCCTATTACAGACATAATGATTGACAACACATGTGACTTTGAGCGCATGTCATTCATAGATGGCTTCTCAGGATACAACCAAATCAAGATATTTCCTGACGATGAAAAGCATACATCATTTCGAACACCGATTGGCGTATACTGCTACACAATCATGCCCATTAGTTTAAAGAATGCCGGTACCACATATCAACGAGCTATGAGTATCATCTTCAAAGACCACCTGCGTAAGACAGTAGAATGTTACGTCGACGACATCGTCGTCAAAAGCCGCTCTAAGGAAGACCATCTGTACGATCTGAGGACAGTATTCGACTTGATACGAGCACACAATTTAAAGATGAATCCAAATCCTTCTTGGGCGTATCCAGCGGGAAATTCTTGGGTTTTCTCATTATCGCCCAGGGTATCCATATAGACCCTGAGAAAACAAAGGCAATCATGGAAATGGGTCCCCAAAAAATCTTCGTGAGCTCAGAGGCATTCAAGGGAGGCTAGCTAGCTTATATCAGGAGGTTTATCTCTAACCTCTCGGACGATGTCAACCATTCACATACCTCATGAAGAAAGGCGTCTCCTTCATATGGGATGAAGAGTACCAACATGCCTTTGACAATATTAAAGAATATTTGTCGAAACCTCCAGTCCTGGTGGCCCCGGTTGATGGAAAGCCTTTTTTGCCTTATATGCGAGCGATGGAGCATTCCTTCGGTGCTCTGCTAGCATAAAACAATGATGCGAAGTATGAACAAGCTATCTATTACCTCAGCCGAATGATGATAGGGCCTGAGCATAGATACACTGCCGTAGAGAAGGAGTGTCTCGCTTTGGTGTTCGCCATTCAGAAGACGTGACACTATGTTACAGGACAGACCATCTATGTTATATCATGAGTCAACCCCCTCAGGGTCCTCATGACCAAACCAGGTGCACTCAGCTCTCGCCTCGCTACCTGGGCGATACTATTATCCCTATGACATGATCTTCGTCCCACAGAAGGCTGTTAAAGTTCAAGCTTTGGCAGACTTTTTAGCTGCCCATCCAGGTTCGGAGGCAACCAGAGTATAGAAGAGATCCCAGACGAGGTTGCCAATTCAAATATGGCTTCCTATAATACCATCTGGCGAATGTTCTTCGACGGTGCTTCAAGAACCGGGCCCAAGGGCAATATCGTCGTTGGAGTCGGAGTGGTACTGATTTCTTCCTCTGGGTTGGTAATCAATCGGACATACTCCCTCATGGAACCTTGCTCAAACAACGTGGCCGAGTACAATGCTTTGGTTGTCGGCCTCCGACTTGCAAAGGAACTAGGGGTAGAGTACCTGGAAGCATATGGCGATTCACAGTTAATCGTTAAACAGATCCGGGGTTCATATGAAGTTCGCCATGAAGACATGATCCCCTATCATCAAATAACAATCGCCATCATCACGTCCTTGGAAGGCTTCTTCATAGAACACGTTCCCAGACTCCAGAACATTGAAGTCGATGCCCTAGCAGGCCTTGCCGCTTCCCTGGCAGTTCCAGATCATGCCCATCATTTGGTTGACGTAATAGGCCATGAATTGGTTTGTCCTAAGAACAACGTTCAAGCTGCTGTGAGTTATTCTGCCCTGACGGTCGATGAAATATAGGACTGGAGACTTCCATTTATTGACTTCGCAGTCTATGGTATCTTGTCGAAAAATCCGAAAGAAGCCACTTCTATTAGAAGTTCTCTCAGATTCTTCTACGACACAGAGACAAAAATGTTGTATCGGCGATCCTATGATGGATTACTGCTCCGGTATTTGTCAAATACGGAAGCCAAAGAAGCCGTGCGCGAAGCTCACGATGGCGTTTGCAGGGCTCATCAACCTGGCCCGAAATTACAAGACCGCCTTCGCCGGATGGGCTATTACTGGCCTACGATGGTAGCAGATGTGATAGACTATACAAAAAATATAAAGCTTGTCAGGTCCACGCGGATTTCATATACCAACCATCCGAATTCCTATATCCGACGGTGGCATCCTGGCCCTTTGAGGCGTGGGAAATGGATATCATTGGTCCAATCACCCCACCTTCATCCAGAGGACACCGCTTTATACTCGAAATTACGGACTACTTCTCCAAATGGGCGAAAGCTGTTCTGCTTGTAGAAGTGAAGACATCAAACGTGATCAACTTCGTCAAGCATCACGTCATTTATCGCTTTGGACTACCTCGAAGGATCATCCACGAATGGTCCGCAGTTCGCAAGCCATGCCTTCTATCGGTTTTGCAACAAACATCGAATTTAGAATGTTGCTTCAACACCATACAACCGGCGGCTAATGGTCTGGCTGAAGCATTCAACAAAAATAATCAAGCTTCTCAAAAAGTTCGTATCCTCAAACAAACGCGACTGGAATGAAAAGCTTGACGAATGCTTATGGGCGTACCATACTACAGTCCGGACAGCCACTGGAAACACACCATTCTCTTTTGTATACGGAAGTGAGGCAGTTCTCCTATTGGAAACTCAAATCCCCTCGCTCCGAGTCGCCCTCACTTACCGACTAACGTCGGATGATAATTACCGTCGTCGGCTACAAGAATTGGAGGCCTTAGTTGAGAAGTGCCTGCTAGCTCAACAACGAATCGAGCTGTATCAAGCACACATCTATGGGGCCTTCAACAAAAAGGTCAAACTGAGAACATTCTAAGTAGGCGATCTCATTTTGGCAGTTCGTAGGCCAATGGTTATGACTCATAAAACTGCCGGCAAGTTCCAGCCCAAGTGGGAAGGCCCATTTATCATTGAGGCTGTATTTTCCAATGGTGTATACCGTCTCACAAAGCAAAACAGAGACTTGCTCATGATGCCCATCAATGGCAAGTTCCTGAAAAAATATTATGTCTAAACGACACCCTCCGAATCAACCGGATTGTTGAGTTATATACTTACCTTAGGTACCGCTGAACTTACATTTTGGTCACCCCAAATGAATTCATATCGTATCTTCTGGGCAACAAGTCATGTATGATCATACCTCTGAACTTTCTCCCTAGAAGAGCATTTTTCTCAGAATCTATTACCCGTGCTTTCAGTGCATAAAAAAGGGTAACAGGTCCACAAAATTCTTGAAACAACCATGTCGATGTCACCTCTAAGTTGTTTCTCTTCCATAAATAAATTACCCCTTACGTAGAATTTCTACGTCCATATTACCTCTGAGTTGTTCTATGTATCCCTCGTTGAGTCCACTCCTGCCACGTCCTCATTACCTCTGAGTAGGAAACTCCGTTATAAAACTTCTATATTTACCACGTCCTCATTACCTTTGAGTAAGTATGTTGGTTTTCTCTCGACTTATTATCCGTACCCAAAATCAGGGTACGCCAAGGGTAATAGGCCCACAGATGTCCACAGTTGACCACAAATGTCCGCAGCTGACCACAAATGCTGTACTAGGTCCTCTAGTACATGCACCTCTTTCTTCATCATCACATGCCTCTGGAGCCCAGTTGTTCCATGGCATTCTTTCGTCTAATACATAGAACTTCCACGTCCACCTTACCACGGAGTTGTCCTATGTATCTACATTGGGCCCATCCCTACCATGTCCTCAGTACCTCTGAGTAGGAAGGTTCTATCATCAAACGTCATGTTTACCACGTTCAAGTAAATATGCTGGGTCTCTCTATCGAACTTATTCATACCTAAAACCAAGGTATGCCAAGGGTAATAGGTCCACAGAAAGTCCTCCAGTGGGGGCAAGTACCATAACACCAAAAGATACTGTACAAACACAACAGATACCACAAATAAAGGATGGGATGAACATACTCATTCATTTAAAGTCAAAAGTGCTACATAAAAAGTGGAGGGACATAATAATAAAAGAGAGAAAAATCGATTATGGTTCGGCGATACACAGTTCTCTGAGCCGGTCATTTAGCTTGGCTGTCGACCGCTCAATCCTCAGTGTGACACGACACTCAGCCTCTTGAGTCAACTTTTCTGCATCCTCTGGATGCGCATGAGCCTGCCAACGGTCTTCAAGTTTCTTTAGCGCACACTCCAGGGCAGCAGAGGTTCGGGTGACCTGGTCGGTCTTCCGGCAAATTAACTTCTTATCTTTGCAGGAGGCCTGGAGCTCAGATTCTAAAGAGGCTAACTTTATCTGAAGTTGGAGGATCTGCTCGTTGGTATCGGCTATCATACGAGATACGCCTCTTCCCGAGCTAAACAGTCCTCTCCTCTACGACTTAGTTGATCATACTTCAGAGACAGATCTTGAAGGTCCTTCACTAGAGCAGGCTTGGACGTATTCAGTACCGTCGTTACCCTTTCCATGGCTGTTATAAGGAAGGTGTGCTCCTGATCTATTGCCAAAGATATATCAAGTTGTTGCAGCCCTTGAAGCTGAGCCACGAGCTTATCAGCTTCTACTAATTTGGGCTCCAAGAGGTCGACCATCCCTGCCCCGCCAGGGAGTGTTCTGAGAAGTTCAATTTGACCGTGGGCACATTGACGAGCCAGTACAAAAGATGTCCCTCTTTCCAGGGCAGCTTCGACCCCTCGTTTCAAATGGCGGTAAAAACTCTCAATCACGTCCTTCGACGATTCGTCCAGAACTTCGATGAGGACGGTGTTAAATGAAGAGTAGCCGAGAGAGTTGAAGATGGTTACAAAGAAGATATACCAGAACTTGATGCCCCTATCACTAGGGATGCAAGTTCCGAGCGATAAGACGCCTGAATAGCAGTCATCTCCTCATCCGCAGCCCGAAGGATTCGAAGACTTGGTAGTGTAGAAAGATCAACCTCCAGTGATAAAGCCACATTAACCGAGGAGGGTGCAGGGACCATTTTTCCCTGCCCCGGCAGTCCCACTACTTGTCCTCCTGAACTCGACCCTATAAGAGATCCCTCGATATGGATTGGAGGAGGAAGAGGCGTACTTCCTTCCACTAGATCCCCCTAGCAACTTCTCCTGCGAGGATGTCTGTTGTCGACAGTGAAGGAGTAGGACCTGTATGTCCGGAACAACCATCGATCAACTTAACCCGAAGGATATGAAGATAGAGCAAATGAACCTCCTCACTAGTCAAGACATGACATAGCTTACTGTAGGTCCTAAAAATCAAGTTGCACCCATCAACAAAGTCATAAAAATCAAGAAATGCATCCTTCAATTTAATTGCGCAAAAGACAGATTGTGCACCATCTCGATTGCGCAGACTGAACTGCGCACTCATTCAAGTGTGCAAGCTGACGTGGCAACGTCATTATTACCTGACAAAATCAGATCTTCTGACAACTGAAAGCACGGAGAACGGAAAACTGTTCGTTTATCGTGCAGCACAGCGCTCAAGGACAGCTGTACATGCAGTGCAATCGGCCAGACTCTTTGCTGCGCGGTCCATCCCAGCACAATCTGAAGTCAGCACAATTCAAGTGGCGTACTTCATCAAGACAACTGACAAATGTACACGTGGCCTTCATGCCATCAATTGCTCATCACGTGGCAACCGTCTGTACACAATCATGCGCAATTTAATCAAATGATGCCATGTGTCCAAGACAGTTGGCCCACGATCAAACAACTGCCAGTGCAGTCTGATGCTGCGCAATCCAGTCCATGCGCAATCCAACATGCGCAATTTAGAATAACTAAAAGTTAGTTATTTCTAGAACTCTATAAATAGAGTTTCAAGTCTTCATTTAAGGGGATCAGACATAAAAAGTTCAGAAATATCAGAGAGTTTAGGAGTTCTTGCCCAAGTGCTGCTGCAATCTTCAGAGGCTTTTGCCTTCAACTTTAGAGGCTATCGTCTTCAAAGTTCACATCGTCCAAGGGATAAAGCAATTGTCATCTAGATTTGATTCCTACAGTTGTACTTTCCCAGAATTCTATTGTAATCTCTTTACAAAGTTTGTTGAAATAAAGATCAACTTTTGTTTTTGCAAACAAAATGGCGACTCTGCTGGGGACGACTTTCTCCTCCGACGAAGAAGTGATAACTCAATGTGACGTTGTGTCTATCGGAAAGACGCAGAAGACGCTAGTTGTGAAGGTCAACCAGACCTACGAAGCCATGATCAACTCCAGGACCACCCCTCATACTGCAACCACTTCTGCCACGAGTAAAGTGCGCCCAGTGTGGGTCCCCAAGATGCTGTACAGTCTACTGTCCCTGCTGTTGTACAGTCTGCTTCCAAGACTGCTGCGCAGTCTGCTGATTCTGCCACCAAGACTGCTGCGCAGTCTAAGGTCTTTGCTGCCAAGACTGTTGCACAGTCTGCTGTTGCACATTCTGTCTCAACTGCTCATGCGCAGTCTGCTGTTGCCAGTGCACAAACTACTTCCTATGCTGCCCTGTCAAAGTACAAGACTCCTCTGCCCCTAGCACAGTTAGCAGCAACAATTCCTGTGCAATCTACCATTCCAGCAACCAGAGTGCATCCCAAACACTCTGTGGCCAAAACTCCTGATGCGCAAACCACAGTGTCGGTGGCCAGAACCAAAAAGCCATCTGCCAGAACTTCTGCGCAATCAGCCAGTGCGCAAGCTGTACCAGCGTAGTCCAAAAGAGACAGCCCTTTGGCTAATCTCTCTTCCTCTCACAGCAAGAAGAAAAGCTCTACCTCTTTCCAAACACCCTGTTGCTCCTGCGCAATCCACTGGGGGTAGTCTTTTGGCTATTCCTCTCCCCAGAACAAAGGAAAAGGCCTGTTGGTCTTTTCTTAAACTTCCTCGTCCCACGACTTGGAAGATAACAGAGGGAAACGCTCTTTAGCTAACCCTTCTTCACAAAAGAAAGGAAAAGGCCCTTTGGTCCTTTCTCTTCTTCGGTCTTTACCGTAGAAGATCAATCTGAACGTGCTTCAGCACTGGTCAGTACAAGAACTCTTTCAGACAAGGATTCTTCTCTCCATGTCAAAAGAACTTGTGCTGATCAAAGAGGTATTCTGCCTACTCCGGTAGAAGAATTCCAAGATCTCCCAACTCTCAAGATATCCCGATCTAAACAGGGAAATTGCTGGTGTCTCAGACAGAAACCCCTGGGGGTGAGTTTGCTGATTTAAGAACTTATCTCAATCGACCAACTTCGGTGAAGCGTAAACAGCCAATGCCGAAGACCAATCAGCATCAGAGGCAAACTTCCAGGATCAAAAATCCTGACACCTATGCCAATGAAGTAAGCACTTCCCTGTACACTTAAGGGACAAAATATCTGAAGAACCGGAACCATGTTCCAAATATTATCAAGGAACATATCCCTCAAACTTCTTCTCGTCCTTTCATTGTTCCCGATCTCCGAAAACACCTTAGGCAAAAGCGGAACAACATCTCAACACCTCCAGTACAACCACCTGATCATCATTGTAACCATAAGGTTATCATCCAGTGTTGTTGCCAGACAACAAAATGATCTGCCTTCGATCGTCTGAACTTTACAAACTCCGAACATATGTCAGAAGATGAAGACGAAGTTTTGTACGCTTCCGTCAACATGACTTCCAGAGACACTGGGGGTAGGAAGTGCTCCAAGCACGGCAAACCTCGCCGTCCCAGCCAGCGGTATTTAGATTTACTCCAGGAATCTTCTGAAGGAGTATTTCGACATACCAGATCCCGAAGCCGAGATACAATCGGTCAAAGGAATCTTCTTCAAGATCCTTTGGGTCATTTTCTTACTTCTCATTCGGGAGATGATTCTTTCTCTGACTATGATGCATACGTCGAAAGTTCTGAACAGACAGTGTCTTCCACTATACCAAGAAAAATGACAGCTTATGTTGTCACTGAAGATCCGGATGCTTCTAGTTTGACAAATCAAGAACAGCGAATAGCTGCACTAGAGGACAAGCTGAAGACCATGGCTGAAATGGTCGCCAGTATGTATTCCATTATTGTAGCCCAACATACAGTACTACCGACCGTACCTGCTGGAAATCCTGAGATCATAGCATTGTCGGTACCTGTCAATGCAGGACTGGGGTAGTATCTCCTCAAATACCCTCTGTACAAGTTCAACCTACACCTAGTCAGTCAGGTGCTGGGGGTAGTGCTTACCATGCTGTTAATCCTCCTACCACTCTGACTTCGCTTGCTCCTTCTTCATTATCAGAAGACGCTAATGAAGCTGTCAAGCTCTTGCGTACTCAGTTCGAGGCTTTCAAAGAGAAGGACAACTTGCAGAGGTTGGGGATCAAGCAACCCTACCCAGTTGAATGGAAGGAAGTTCTATTTCCTCCTAAGTACAAAATCCCAATAATCTCGCTGTTTGATGGCAGCACTTCTCTCAGTCAGTTCATTAATCACTTTGAAGTAATGACTGTCCAACTCCAGCCAAATAACGTACTTCTAACCAGAGTATTCGTCGGCTGTTTAGCCGGTGTAGCATACGATTGGTACAGAAGCTTGCCCGATGGCTGTATCACTTCCTTCTCGGATCTTAAACAAATCTTTTTGGAATGATTCTATGAGAGAATCAATGATATGACCATGTCAGCCCTCAATAAAATTAAACAAAGACACAATAAAACTGTTGAGAGTTTTATTGAAAGGTTCCGATGAGAAGCTTTAAAGATGCCTCCAGGGACTCCGGCCGCTGTCACCATAGACACCTGTAAGACAAATCTTTTGCCTATCATCAGCATATGGACGGGGTCAACTCAGTTCTAAGATTGCCATCTTTCATTGTCAATGCTAAAGCAGCTGAAGTTAGTGCTGACAAATTCAAGCAGTTAGGGGTACAAATGTCTAACTCCGATCGGGATGAACACCAGACATCGAGTGGTGGTAATCGCCAAAACAACCGCAAGGGAAAAGAAACTTTGAACATCAACTTGAAGAATAAAGAATCTCTGGCGGTCAACGTAGCTCCACCTACGTCCACTTCTACTCCTTCAGCCCCTCCACCAAGGGAACCTCGTCCGAAAGTAGAGTACTCCTTTGACGAGAACGACACCGCGAGTATCTTTGGTTGCTTGATTAAAAGCAATAAGATCCAACTCCCAGACCCGAAGAAGCCTGATGAAGTCGGTAAGACTGATCATCCTAAATATTGTATTTATCACAGGTTCATTGGGCATCCCACTCGAGCATGTTATGTGCTCAAAGGCAAAATTTAGGAGCTGGTCAACGTGGTGTTGTCACTCTGCAGCAAGACGAGAAGACTGTTACCGCAAATATGGTCTCAGTTCAGTTCGGTGACTTCCTTCCGCAAATGGTGCAGCATGGCGTCATCCCTATATATCCCCAAGGCTACTCTCGAGATCGAGAATCTCCTCCTCCACGAAGTGAAGGTCTCATTCCTTTGTCTCTTGACAATGGTGAGATTATGTGGATTCACCCTGATCTTGCTTCGGAGTTCAAAGTTTCCTCTTCCTCCAAGAAGAAAGACCGCTCCAAGGGTAAGATAAAGACTTGCAATATGGTGTCTTTTGACCCCATAGTTGACGAAGAAATTCTGCTGGGCACCAGATCAGGGAAAGCCTATTTAAAAGATTATCCCGAAGCTCAGAAGAATCCTACTTCTTCTTTCTGAGCCCGTTCCAGTGCAACCTACTTCTACTGAAGACATTCCTTCTGCATCACCGGTTGTAGTACCTAGTCCCCCAAAGCCGGCAGTAGCTGACAAAGGCAAATAATAAGTCCGTTTCGACAAGCCTTTGAAGAAGTCATCTCCTTCTGGACTTGAAAAGCCTTACAACTTTGATATCTTGGCTCAACTAGCCAATACACCGGCCAGGCTGTCAATTTTTTAGTTATTGTGCCTCTCCAAAGAGACTCAAAAAACTCTAAGTGAAGCTCTCATGCAGGCAGAAACTTGTTTAGCTCTTCTGAAGAAGCCGAAAGCAGAGCCAGTCTCTTGCCTTTATTGTCATAGTGTGTTAGAGTTAATTCTAAATATAACTTTCACACAAGATGACATGCTAATGGAAGACAACAGGCACGACCGTCCTCTTTACTACACATGATATGTCTGTTTGCCATGAAATATAAAAGAGCAGAACAGTTTTATGGGAGGACTGGACTTTTACTTCACGTTACAAACTCGCTTGTACAAAGAAAGCCTAGGGACGAAAATCTAGGTACAACAATCTAAGTACAATTGTTTATTTTTGATTCTGGGGGTGACAGTAGAGGCTCGGGAAAGCGACGGCAGCTCTGCCTTACTCCTTGGACAATCGAACGTAGCCTTGGCTCCTGTGACGAGATGGTTGGCGTTGATGAAGAAATGCTCTTTGCTCTCCTCGTATTGCTTCTGGCTTCTCTCTCTGGATTGCTCTCTGTGGATTTTTCTCTCTGATTATTGGGGGAGTGTCTCTCCGTATGTGCGTATCTCTCTCTGTGTAGGTCTCTTTTGTAAGGGAATGGCACCCTGCTATTTATAATAGTGGGGAGCATCATTAGGGTTTATAATGATTGCCCATTCCCAAAGTGGCGGCCGCCTAGTAAATAATCAATTTGGACCATTAATCTTGAGCGTGAAGGACTGGGCCATTAATGAGGATTATGCCAAATCATGTCAGTCATTAATGTTGATTGCAATAAATCCCCATCATGATGATTTGCTGATATCCACAAATCTGAATGAATCAATTTAATTCATTCCCTTGCCACGTGTCTCAAATCATTGGGATCTGACCCAAAATTTGATTATCTTTAGGACACGTGTTCTGTCATCATTGTTGAGTCGCATGAGGAGCGTTCATATTTGGGCCGCATGAAGGTCGTTATGACCGAGCCGTATGAAAGGTTTCATGACCGAACCGCATGAATAGTCTCTATACTCGAACCGCATGAAGGTCATCATGACCGAGCCGTATGAATATGTTCATGACCGAGTCACATGGTGGTCTTCATGGCCGAGCTGTATGAGAGTCTTCATGGCCGAGCCGCATGGGTTTCTTTCATGACCGAGCCGTATGGGGGACCTTCATGATCGAACCGCATAGGTTTTCCTGCACAGGCCGCATGAACTCGTCTAGACTGGCCGCATAAACTAGCCTCGAAGTTTGTGAAGATTTTTTTCAGTTCCCTAGGAAGATGTTGCTCTTGTATCAGTCATTATGACTATTTTTCGTCAGGGCTGTCAGCTGTCAGCCATCAGAGCATTAATTGTCAGCCGTCAGGGCATTAATTACATTTAAATGACGCTGGTTACGGCTGTTCTAAAAAGGACATGTGACTTCCCTCTGCTGGCCACATGGAGTCCGTTCTGTGTTTGAGCCGCATGGGGCTCTTGAGCCGCATGTGGCCCCTTGGCCGCATGGATCATATTTCTCTTCTTTTTCATGCTTCTACAAGACCCCCTTCAAAGTTTTCAATTTGCAAAATTGAAATACTTTGAATAAGAAGCATGATTATGCTAGAGCCGCATGGATGTATTCTGTCCTAGCCGCATGGATTTGACCAGCCGCATGATTACCTCAACCGCATAACTCTCTGAGCCGCATGGGCTATTTTGGCCGCATGAGCTTCTTGCCACGTCTTCCTGCCACGTGTGCAAATCTTCTGTGAATCTCCGGCATTTAATGCTCTGATTTGCTGCAGATTTTAAGAGCCGCTTTCTTGGGCCAGGATCCCAAGAGTCAGGCTATTATTCAGCCATTTTTGCCTCGATGACCGAAGAGTCGGTCATCATATTGTACGCGGATCGAGGCGTTCCTTCTTTGTCTATAAATAGGAACACTCTCGTTCTAGGAAATCTTCTTTCTCTCTTCGATCTTTCGCTGTTCTAACTCTTTTCTCTCCCAAGCACCTATGGCTCCCAAGAAGGCTGCTGCGTCGAAGGCTGCGAAGGGCAAGGCGGTCGCTTATGCGGCGACTGCGGCGACGAATGTGGCCACTCCTCCACCGGCCGCTGTTCACTCTGTTCATCCCGACGTTCATCCACCCATCGCTGGTAAGGGCATTGCTTTAGAACCCTAACTGCCATGGCTCTGCTGTATAATTTATTAGAGCTGTCAGGACGGGCCGGCGGGGCGGGCCGGCCCGCAACCCACCATAACCTACTAATTAGCGGGGCGGGGCGGGCCAACCCACCATTTGAACGGGCCTGAAAATCCCAGCCCAGCCCAACCCGCCGGCGGTCCGCGGGCCAGGCGGGCCAGCCCGCTTCACCAATGCCACCGGCCCACCACGAGCCGAGGTCAGTCCAGTCTCCGTCACTCTCGAACCCCCTAGCTTCCAGTACTCCGCCTGCCGCCGAGACCTGCATCCACCACCACCACCTCGGTACCGCCGACGTGCCACAGCCCGAGCCGCCGCCCTAGCGCGACGAGTCTCCGGCCACTTCCGCGTCTGGTTGAGAGTTTTGCTCCGCCCTACCGGTACGAGCTACCGGCACCGGCCCCGCTCTGGTACGGACCCCTCTCACCCGATCTCCTTTTTTCCCTCGATGTCTTCATTTGGGATTTTTATGAATGGAATTAGTTTGGGATGGGAAGAGGAGAATGGAATGAGCAGACTCTCTCTCTCCCTTCAATTTATTTGAGATGAGTGCTTTATGACTTATGAGCACAATGAACTGTTGTTCTCATTTCTCACTGCAGCAGCAAGCCCGCGGGCTAGCCCGCCCCGCCCAAGCCCGCCCCGCCCAAGCCCGCGGCCCGCACGGGCCAACCCACCGAGGCCCGCTGCAAAACGGGCCTCTAAATGTATAGCCCAACCCACCTTTTTTATTGGCGGGGCGGGCCGGCCCAACGGGCCTGGCCCATTTTGACAGTTCTATAATTTATGCACAAGCCGCACGTATAAGGTTCGTCGATATGACCACATAAGCACTTCGTTCAGGAGACCGCATGGGCTTGTCATACTCGATCTGAGCCGCATGTATATTTTTGGTGTGAGCCACATGAGCGTAGTTCACTTTTGAACCGCATAAGCTCATCTGCTTGTAGCCGCATGAGTCTGTCTGTTCAGGGCCGCATGAGTCTGCGTGGACTTTGATCCGCATAGTCTCACCTGAATCTGAGCCGCATTAGCACCTAGGTTTGTCTGTTGAATACATGTGAACCTTGAACCGCATAGGCCCTTTCGAACCTAAACCGCAGAAGCTTCATAAGCTCATCTGAACTTGATTTGTATGGACTCGCCTGACTCGGACCCGCAGAAGGCTATGATGAACCGAACCGTATGGACTCATATGGTCTGAGCCGTATAAGGCTGTGATGACCCGAGCGCATGGACTCATCTGGTTCTGAGCCGCATGAGGCTGTGACGACCCGAGCCGCATAGACTCAAATGATCTTTCAAATACTTTTTGGTTTTGACTATCTTCTAATCTTATTTCTTTCGTCTCTCTTCAGTGAATCTGCCAGTAAATCCTGCGGGGAAACTTTTGGCTGGCTCGAATCAACTTGCTTCGGATGTGCGACGGGACGATTTAGTTCGTCAAGTGTCAGAGCAGCTCCTTGTTAATGAACCCTTGGAGCGACTGAATGTTATCAAGGTTCAATCTTTCCATTCCTTAGCGACATGATGAGCTCCGGGGAGCCAAATGGGAAGTATCTGAGGCCGATCTTTCTCTTTGGGGATGCATTGATCATAAAAAACTCCCGTGTGCTGGATATCTCTGAGAGTTGGGATTTTAATCTAGACGGGATGCCGATTCATATCCCCATTATGAGCGTCATTTCCCTCTTGCGTGGTTCAACATGATCTTATTGGACAGGCAGATGACAGACTCCCTCACTCCAACCAGACCGGGGATGTTTGTTGGTAACATCCGTTACAACAAAACTACTGGGTCAGTGCGCGCGATCAAGGATCCGGCCAGTCGATCTGTGATGGGGTTAGCTCCGGGTACCTTTATCAACACACCCGGTCCTAACTTCATTTTCTCAGGCTGATACCTTCCTGAGCTACCTTGCTCGAAAAGGGTCCTATCCTGTTGGCAGATTGATACTGCCGAGCTGGTTACACCCCATTCCCCCGTGGGCTAACCTAACCTCGTGGATTCTGCAGAACTACGAGGCATTTTTGCGAGAAGTCATTCTATATGATGCTATCCGGGGTACCAGCCACGGATTGCCCATTAATAAGCTATTATTCATGGCCCTTCTGGAGATGTATAATCATCGGACAGGAACTTTCTTCACACCTGTAGGGGAGTTGGGGCTCGCTCTTCATGAGATGTATGCTGTCTCCAAGCTTCCCTGGGGAGACGAGCCTTCGAAGCGTACACTCCAACGAACGAGGAGTTCTAGGATCTAGATCGGCGATTCCCAGGCGTCGTCGCTGTGTACCAGAACTGTTATGTCACCATAGTACCTGTCAAACGGCTATCAAGAAAAATAATAGTTCGGAAGGGACACTCCCCATACTAATCCTGGGTCTCCTATCTTTTAAATTCAGTGCTGCTGGCCGAGTTACTTCCCGAGGTCGTTAGACTCCTAGTAAAGTAGAAAGCTTGGTATCGACTGCTAGGAGGTCGAAGTCTAAGGGTGACAAGTTTGGGAGCCAGATTGACTCCTCAGCCTTTTTTTATTGTGGCACTCGGCGGCTGTCAGAGAAGGCACTCCTGGCAGGCTTTTTAATGGTGTGGCTGCGTAATTATGTGGTTTCGGGAGGGGCAGGTTCCATCGAGAGGATCGGCTGTCACTTTATTCTTTCCGTCGTGAAGTTGGCCTTTGGGGTCAGGCTGGCTCTTTTCTCGCTATGGTGTGCAGTATTTATCACGGTCTCCGCGCCTTCTCGTCCAAGGTCATTGCTCGTGATGTGGTGACGGACTTTGAACGTATAGATGCCCTATCATTACCTGCTGGGGTGGCTGTTGTTGCATTATCGGTCTTTGATGAGGCCTAGGACAGGAGACGGCGTTATGGACGATGATGTTTTTCTTTTCAGACACCGCCATCAGCCTTGGGAATATAGTACCATGTCGGCGTGTCAGAGGATGCTGGCGAGGGGGGGATATGATTTCTTCGTGTCCGTTCCCCGTTTTATCGACCAGAAAGTGAGGAGTGTCCATGTTGATGGCGTTGGATCTCCTCATTTCTTACCTGAGAAGATGCGTTTGGTTGCGTAACATTCGTCCGGCGTATTTAGTTTATCGCAACCGCAACACTATGTACCTGGAGCCCTACTTGCCCAGTAGTTTGCCCGTCAATTTGGGTACAGTCAACTATTTCTCGGGCGTCCCAGTTCCAGCCTGGATTTGGGTAGCATCCTTGATGGATTGGGCATGGAGTTACTATAACACTTGTCATACTCGAATAGTTTCTCCGTTCCTACAGCAAACGTGCTGGGGGAAATCTTGCTATGGAGGCCTTTACCATGTTACGGTAAACCAGCCTCCTATTGAT
>JANAVB010000232.1:0-70873 GCA_029216955.1 Iris pallida
CCATGAAGGACATGCGTTCAAAGCCACATGTGTTGTCAATCATTACATCGGTGATTGGGAGCGGGAATTCATCCTTCGGGCAAGCAGAGTTGAGATCCCTGAAGTCGATACAGACTCGTATCTTCCCGTTCTTCTTGGTGACAGGGACGACGTTGGCTACCCAGTCCGGGTGTTGTTCCTCACGGATGAAGCCACTGGTCAAGAGTTTGTCCACCTCCTGATCGATGGCGTTCATGATGTCCGGGCGGAAGCGTCGCTGTTGTTGTTTGATAGGTTTGGCATCTGGTAAGATATTCAACCTATGCATCGTGATCTGTGGATCGAGACCCGGCATGTCTTCGTAGCTCCAGACGAAGACGTCGATATACTCCTTAGCGAGTTGGACTAAAGATTCTCGGTCTTCTCCTTCCAAGCTTTTGCTGATAAAGATGGGTTTAGAAGAAGACCCATCCCCGAGGTCGATTTGCTCGACTTCGTCTTCGGTGGGAGGTTCTCGTAACTCAAAACGAGACTCCCATTGCTCTCCTAGGCGTTGAGCCCAGGGTTCCTCTTCGAAGGGTTCCGGCGGTTGGTCTTCGCCTTCATCTTTCTGAGGTTGCGCCGATGTCATGTTAGCTGACAGCACTTTCCTGAAGACTGATCCGATACTGGTATCGGAATCCCACGTCGATGCTTCCGACGAGTGGGAATGTTCTATGTCTTCTGCGTCTGAACTCTCTGGAGTTGATGGCGGCGTGACATAGCCTAACCCCCGTCGAGTCCGATTATAGTAATCCTGTGGCTTTCCATTGGGCATCGAAAGCCGGACAGGGAGATGCCGACCCTTGCCGTAGTTTAGGCCTTTATTGCTTTTCAGGTCGTAGCCCATCTTTTGGATGATGTGCTTAGCCGCATCTGTGTACCGATAGACTTCTACTCTGCCGGTATCAGGTTCGGGCTCGATTGACGGAAGGTTCCGACGACGCTCGATTTTGCCCGAGATGATGGTGCCTTCGTCTCGGCTTCGTGGAGGGACTATGAAGACTCCTTGAGACGGGACTATTTGATTGTGGTAGACGGTCGTTACTTGTGTTTGCAACGACCGTAGAGCGTTGTCTAATGTATATATGGCATTCCAGTGTGGAAGACAAGAATAATTGAAAGACACTCTATTATTGATAAAGTACGAGATTTTATCCCGTGGGATTACATTGTCGAAGGAGGGTGCGTCTACATCAGCAGAGATATATTCGCCAAGCTCCTCATCTGTAAGCACTGGGGCAGGATCAAGAGAGTCCTCCACCGCTCTGACTTTGGGGTCTGAGAGGGTTATGTGAGCCCTCTCCGGCATCTTGGATGACTGCGGCGGCTTGCCTTTAAGACGCACCTTGAGGGGTGCCTCGGTTGCGCCTTCGATGAGTGGCGCCTTCCCTTGTAATTTTACCACCAGGGGAGCCGCTGTTTGTGGTGGCTTCCCCTTGAGGCGTATCTTCAAGGGAGCTTCGCGAGCTGGCGCTTTTCCTGATAGCTTGATGCTCATTGGAGGCGCCTTCTGGGGTGGTCTCCCTTTCAGACGGATTTTCAAGGGGGCGTCAGGAGTCGCTTCGGGCTCCAAGTCCGGCTCTGTTGCCGTCTCTGCTTCATCATCGGCGTCGTTGGCTTCCTCCTCGTCAAGTGGCTTGTACAAGTCGGAATCGGTGAAGTAGGCCTCAATCCCTTTGAAGGGATCGATATATGCAAACTCCGTCCGGATGACGCCGTTGGTGGATACATATTTCATGCATTGGTGGAGTGTGGAGGGCACCACCATGTACTCATGTAACCATGGTCATCCGAGTAAGATGTTGTAGTTGACCTCGGCATCCACCACATAACAAGTCACCTCAGTTTTGAGGCTGCCGATGTGACACTTCAGCCGGATCTTGTCCAGTGGCTCGCTCTTGCTGGCGTTGAAGCCGCTGATGGTCGTATTGGAGGGCGCTAGCCGGTACATTGGGATCCCCAGCTTTGATAGCAGCGCCTTTGGAATGATGCTTAGGGAAGACCCCGGATCGATCTGAATCCTGCTCACCTTTATCGAACCGATGTACCCTGTGTAATACAACGGTCGGTTATGTCGGTGATGCTTGAGCAGCATGTCTTGTTGGGTGAAGGTTATGTTTGGGATAACTTCATTCGCACAATGACAGTGTGCACAAGTAGTTGGTAGGTCTTCAGGTTGCTTGACCTGACTGAGAAAGGATTCGGCATCCTTCAGAGCTTCGCAGAGAGCTTCTCGGGAGTCCTTGGAGAGACGCAGGAGCTCGAACAGAGACAAGCGTGCAGGAGTACTGGCCAGTTGTGCCAGAATGTCAAAATTGTGGGGTTTGGCTACCCCGAAGCATTTTCTTTCCGCAGAGGTCTGTCGAAACGGGCCTCCACTTGCTTTTGTTTATTGGCTGCTGAGGGCTTGGATGGACCCTCTTCAGGGATGGTGCCAGGAGGCACCACTTCGGCGGCAGCTTCACCGGGCTGGGAGTTCTGTTGTGCACGCGTCTGCACAGGAAGCGCCTCTTCCGTTGAAGAAGAGACCGTGCGGCAAGACTTGATCTTCCTGCCTTTTGCTTTGGAGGTAGGGCGTACCTCCGGTTGAGTTACCTCGGAGACGAGGTCGGGGTGAACCCAGAGGACCTCTCCTCGAGATGTGGTGAGTGGGACAAGTCCACTCACATTGTCACAGGTGGGTGGCAAATTCACCACCTCCATTGTCGCCTTAAGGATGGGGATGACGCCATCTTGTGTGGTAGTCGGCGGCAAGGTGCCGAACTGAAGTGACACCACATTAGCTGACACCGTCTTCTCTTCGTAATCGACGGAGATTACATCCGCATTGATCATGCGCTGGATGTAATTTTTGAGGACGTAGCAGTCCTTAGTCGGGTGTCCGACAAACCGATGGTAGTGACAGTACCTGGGTTGTCCACCTTCCCGACTTCATCGGGCCGCTTCGGGTCCGGAAGCTTGATCTTGTCACCCTGCTTCAGTATCTCAAAGAGTTGCAGGGTGTCGTCATCATTGAATGAATAAACCTCCTTGGGTCTTGGTGCCAGTGGAGGCTTTTGAGTAGGCGCAGATGCGCCCTTCGAGGCATTAACAGTCAATGCCTGTTTCCCCTTTGTTTCTGGTCCGGAGTTGTTGGTTGCGGACTTTTTCCCCTTATCGTCAAAGGCGGGGAAGCTAACACCCAGAAGACGTGCATTGGCCGCCTTCTTCTCTGCAGCTTCAGCTTCAATGATTAGGGAGCTCCAGTCGGGAGGGGGAGTAGAGTTAAGCCAGAGCTTTACTGCAGGCAGCATGTTCATACTGCAAGCAGAGAGAAGCGCATGTTCTGGCATGCCTGGAGGTAACCTGAAGCAGGCCTGACGGAAGCGTTCGATGAATGCCCGAACCGTTTCCTTGTCCTTCTGGCGTATCTCAATGAGAGACGCCATCGTCATGTCCTTTCCACCGTCGTAGAAGCGGTCGAGGAAGAGGCGTGTCAGGTCGTCGAAGGACGATATGGAATTATCGGGGAGGCTGCAGTACCAGTCATACGCCACCCCTTTCAGGGCCCCAACAAAGATGCTGGTGAGGAGTGCGTCCTCCTTCGGAAGATGCCCTATCTGCGACTGGAAGTACGTCAGGTACCATCGTGGAGAGTCCTTCCCGTCATACGGCGTGAGTGTTTGTGGTTTATACTTTGGGGGATAAACCACCTTGTTCCACTCAAGGGGATAAGGCTGGGGAATGCCCATCTTCTAGCGTCCTCCTGCCTGTTCTTGGACTCGAAGCGCTCCCGCAGATCTTTGATCATTTCGACCACGTCCTCCGTGGAGCTAGGAGCCGGGGAAGGAGGTACTACCTGGAGTGGAGCGTTTGAGGGCTCCGATGTCCGGGGTGCTTCTGTGTCTGAGGGTGTCCGCTGGAGGGGCACACTCGACTCTCCATTGGCTCCTGGGTCGGGACCATTTGAAGGTGTCCTGATCAAGGCCGACCGCATCTCGAACACTGCTTGAGTCAGTGCTTGCATTGAGGCAGAGAGGGTTTTGAGTCCTCCCTCTAGCGAGTCTATGCGCTGGACAATATCCTGTGGCGGCGCATCAGCCTCAAGATCACCCCCGGTCATGTATACTGTCATGACACGGCCGGAAGTGGATGGATTAGTTGAGGCTTCGCTCTCAGCCTCGCTCTCATGTGGGGGAGTTACTTCTCCTGGTGTTTGGCCACCCCCAGCCACATTCTGGAGTTCGTCTTCGACAGGCGCATCTGCAAGGGCCTGACTGCCCTCAGCTCTGTCTTGAAGGGCCTCTTCGTTTTCAGCACTACCCCGGCGGTGTCCTGGAGGACATCGTCATTTTGAGGGGCTTCAGGGAGGCCATCTTCGCCTTGATGAAGATCTGCCGCAGCTGTGCTTTGGACATCTTCGTCTTCGGAAGGAGGCTCGACAAGGGTCTGGCTACCCCCAGCTTCCTCTAAGGACTTCTTCCTCGACCGAGTGCCTTCGAACACTCCAGAGGTCGTGACAGCTGCCTTGGTTTTCCTCGGCTGGCTTTGGATGAAAACGAGGAATTGGCAGTCGTCTTCCGGACAGATGAGGAATTGGAGATCACGTTGCATGACGCAATCTTTAGTTCCTCTTCTGCTGACACCTTCGTCCCAAGGCGATGTCGGAGGGGTGTCGATGATTGTGACTGCTTTGGCGGTACTGCCGTCTTGCAACAGCAGTTGATGGTGACCACTGCACAAGTGTGCCCCGTGAGAGGCGCATCGTGCTTGTTGGTCAACTCTCCTGACCGGCGCTTGTGAGTGATCACGTTGCGCAAGTCGTTGGAGGAGAGTGCTACCCTCACACCCCTCTCAGGCGTATGGCAGAGCCAAGCGCCGGGGTGGTCGGGTGAGTGCTGCGCCCCCTGATCTAATACCAAGCAGGCATCACGATCAGTAGTGGGGGAACCACAGCATTTGAAGTGACTTGAACGGACCTCAAACGCACAACCAGAGGAGGCGCGGGAGTTCAAGACCACTGAGTTTGCCTCTCTCGGCTTGGTTGTACACGCAGTGAATGCGCCCAAGTGAGATGAGGACTTTGAAGGTCGACTCGTTGTCGGTGCGGGAGCACTTGAGTCAACCTTGTACAGCTTGCCATCGGCAGCGCGCGTGATTGTAAGCACGTGCCTCTGGCCGGCTGCTGGCATAGCACGTTTGTGGCGCGTGGCCCGTGCCGCCTTGGATTTCTTCGTACCAGCCCGCTGGGGCGCATAGTACTCAGCATCCAAATTCTCCTCGCCGTTACAGCGAGTGAGTCTGTCGAAGACAGAGGCTCGTTGTGGCGCATCAGAAGTAATGCGCGGGGCATTGGCTGCGCCCCTGCTCCCCTGCTCCGTCGACGTATCTTCCTCGCCTGAGAGGAAGATGGCTGGGGAACGTGGTCAGCCGCACGCTTCCCCGAGAGATGAGCTGCATCAGCGGGTGCACCTTGACTGCTGAGGACGTCAGCAGGAAGGGAAGGCTGGACGGGCGCATCCCCTTCGACGGTGGTGCCCGAGGCGTCGACTTTGCGCACCCAGACCGCGCGGGTCTTCTTCGGCTTCGACAGCCGCTTCGAAGGACTCGTACTTCCTTCAGAAATGAACTCCTCGTACGCCTGTTGATTGAGACGCACTACCAGCATCTTGTGGGAGGAGCCCACCTTCACGTCGTCGGCCTGTGACACGACTTTCTCGGTAGAGGAGAAAGAGGTTCCCAGCAGAGTCGCCAGCTTGTTTGCCATTAAAATTATTTTGATTGAAATCTTAATACAAACAGAACAGTGATACAATATAGGACTTAGATGTAGTCCTAGGAGTACACTTTTGTTTAAGCTGGGTCCTTAGTGCCAATGGAGCGAGTGGTAATGCGTTGACTCCGTTGACCGGCTGACGGCGGTTATCGGTTCTCTGAAGGTGTTGATTACTCTGGGTGCTGGAGCTTGCTGAGAGGAGGAAGACGTTGAGTGTCTAGAACTGCCTCTCCGGTGATTCTCTGTTGTGGATTCTCTGTGAGTCTTATGTTCTGAGTCTCCGTGTGTGTGTGAAGGAGATGATCCTTCTATTTATAGTTTTGCAGGCTGGCTGCTCATGCGCGCATGTAGGATGCGCCGGTGTGGGAACGCCACGTGGAGGTTGCTGATGGAGGCGCATGGATGCTGCGCCCTGATCGAGGGGGAGAACTCTTCATACTGCTGTTGTGAGCCGGCACGTAGCAGGGAGAAGATCTTTCCGTTGCTGAAATCTTGGATGAGTTGAGTCAAAAGACACGTGTCGTCGACTCATGGTTCGAAGATCTCGGATTTGGTGGAGAGGAGTGATCTGGTGGGCTGCGCCTTGGATTGGGCGCAGGAGGAGGCTGCGGCTCATAACCTTTAGGAGTTACAAACCATTTGGGGCGCATGGCTTTTGAGGCGCATGCAGGCGACTTTCCTTCTGTCTTTCGGGATCAGAGATCAGTCTGGGGCGCATGGCTTTTGAGGCGCATGCAAAACTTCAACCGGAGACTCTTCTTCTATCTTTAGGGATCAGTGAAGGGTTTGAGGCGCATGGCTTTTGAGGCACATGCTGGTTTGGACGCATGGCCGTAGAGGCGTATGCGGGTGTGGACGCATGGCCGTAGAGGCGCATGCGGGTGGCCACGTGGCAGTAGCCGTCGGAAGTCATGATGATGCTGACGTTGCCGACGCTTCGTTTTCTGAATAAAGCTGTCAACTGTTCAGACTTTGGGAGGCGTGCTGCCAACTCTGTCAGTTCAGCATTTAATGTTGGTGACGTTCGATGGACAGCTGAGTGGGCGCATCGGTTGGCGTTCCACTCGGTATGGAGATGTGTGGGGGCGCACCCTCTATAATACACCGAGTACTGTAGGGCGCGTCTGTGTGATGTGCCTGATGCCGAAGGGTGCGTCCGTGTGATGCGCTGTCTGGCTGGCGCATCGGACATGTCTTTTAATGCTGCGGCTGTCTCGCTCTTCGAGTGCTATAAATAGCCGTTTGGCTGAATTCGAGGCGTCCGGTTCATCCATTAATGTAAATTCATTGCACGGAATTCGGAGGGCCATCCACTTGGCGCGTGGGTTTGATCTGCCCGGCCTATAAATAGTGGCATGGAGAGAAGATTTGCTTCTCATTCCCTCACGTACTTCCAATATGAACTTGAATATACGGGTGCATTCTGCTGAAGAAGTGCTCCCGAGGGTGAAGATGAGATGCTGCGTTGTCTTTGATGCACTTGAAGGTGACTGTTACATCCAAAAGACGGAGTCGAGGGCTTCTGAGGCAGGCGGAAGGTGCCTGTTGCATCCAAAGATAGGGATGCTCGAGCCTCGTCTCCGTTATTCCGGAAGAGCCGTAGATCGAAATGGCGGTGCAAGGCTCTTTCTTCCTGCAAAGTGGGGTTTCCCCACTTTGATCGTGTCGAAAGCTGCTCCTTTAGCCGTGGTTTCGATCACGGTCTTCCTTCGGCTTTGGAGGCTCTTTCGAAGCCTCCCCTGGCCACAGTATTTGCGGTGCTCTTCTCTTCCCTGAGCTGCTGGAGAGATGATGGGATGCGCCTGGATGGAGGCGCATGATATCTGCTGTGCCTTACTGGTGGCGCATAGTGATGCTGCGCCTATCTGGAGACGCATGGTGGCCGCTGCGCTTATCTGAAGGCGCATGATGGCCGCTGGCTGTAGTCTTAGGCTCTTTCCTTTGTAGAAATTCTCCTTTGTACAGCCTTTTCTAGACATGTAATAGACTTTTATATATAAATAAAAAGTCCTTCTTCAAATGTCTATAGTTATTGACTTTGCTGTGAAGTTCTTCGTCTGAGTTCTGGCGCATGTAGTGTCTGGCGCATGGGCTTTCTGGTTGTGAAATTCCATGCTTCTACATATATATATATATATATATATATATATATATATATATACATTTACGAGGAAATCTTTTGATAAAACACTTGTATGTAATAATATAGATACCATCTCGAAATCTCATACGCGACGTATAAATACAAAGTAAAAATTTAAATACCAATTTAAAATATTAAAAAAATAGTAGAAATTTAGGGAGTTTACATCATGACTAGCGAGCACTTCATACCCTAAGTGCGTAGTGCCTTCTTGTTCTCTTTCCTCTTGTGTCTTAGTCCTCATTTCTGATCTGACTACCTATGCGTATGCTGGATAACCCTATGTGTGTACTAAGATACAATCTATGTGAGCACCGAGGTGCTATCTTATGTGCTAAGTGTTTCTACATGATAACTGTCAGTACCTGTAAGAGTCCAGCAAGCATTTACATAGTGAATGATCGGTAGCAATGACGTAGTATGTGTTGTGTGTTACATTACACCAAGAAGGGGGTACATACATATGACTCCATGAGCCAGTACGGATCCCTTCTTGGGGTACTTCTATAATTACGACATCTAGAGGAGTGAACATGTGACCACGACATGTGAACTATGAGGATAACCTAGGAATTAACTAGGCAACTAACTTGGTAGATGCATTGGGTGGAAAGAATTCCGAGATCGTGCCATACTAGCCACCCCAGGTCCAGCCCTGACGTATCGGGTTGGCCGCCACGGATATGGTTTCATTCGCCTATAGCGGATGGCTATATCCGACTTCTACGAGCTATGTGTTAAATGTTTTAGCACGGTAGCCCTCCGGGGGACCGGTGCATAATCAATATGTTATATGTCTTATGGTTTGGCTAGCCCTGCTGGGTTGACACGATCTGAGGATTCCTTTTAATCAGTATCGCGGGGTTAACTCCGCCAAATATAGAAAGCCGCAGGAATGAATGGCCACTTGAAAAATGACTTGACTGTGCTTGTGCCTTCCATTAGTAGCCGAGGGACATGGACTGTCATGGTGCGTGGTCCAACCCATGTTCTTGTTTGGTTGTTGGGTTGGTCTATCGTGCTAGGACAGGCTGTGGACCGAGGTTACGACCGAAAGCTTTTTATTATTACTAGTAGTATTATTTTATGCTTGGGTTTTATCTCACTCTTTTGTGCTTCCTTGTGGTACTCGCTATTCGGGGCGGACCCCGCTGGTTTTGTTTGGCCAGATCACGTAGCAGAGCCTGAGGATCCGACCTTCCTCCCTGACGTCAATGGTATATATTAGGAGCATGGCTGGCGGGGGACTCGAGTGGGTTTCTTCTCCACCACTCTAGTATCTTTATTTATGTTCTGGCATTTAGCCACCGGCACCTGTTTAGCCAGCTAATCTGGATATTTTGTCTTTTACATAATTTATAATTTAATCAGACTGTAGCTGCATACAATTATGTACCTATGACTCTTTGGGCTAGCAAACTTATAAAGCTAGATCCCCATGGTGATTTTGATGAAGCGTCGGGGACACCTTACTGCTTTATCTCATATGTTCATTAATTGATATTTTCTTGCTTTGTATGATTGGGACATAGATGCTCTGTGAGACCATAGGAGACTTGAATGTAGCATGCACCCTCTTGTCTCTTGACAGCCATGATCGTCGTATGATATTTGTATACCTCATATGGAGTAGCTGGTGTAGTGTCCCATCCCGCAAAGTCAATCGGAGGAATCGAAACGCCGACGGCGTTCGGACTTAGCCTTACAACGGCGACTCGAAGACATTGCTCGGTCAAGCGACCGCTCGCTCAGGTGGGGTAGTTTCGGTGAACTCGCCTCATCTTTGCCTTCGCCTAATAACTCGTATGTTTTTAACATGCACAAATTAGGCTTGATAATAAAAGAGACGCACCCATATAGCTAAGAGAATAATTCCGACCCGTCGGAATGTCTTAGAACATGAAAATTTGTCCCACGGTCTGCTTAGAAGTCGGCTCAGTGTGTTTCCAAATGACACTCGATCCTTCGTCCCGTGGCTTGGGAGAAGGACGTTGGCCTAAAGATGCTATGTTGCCTCAACACTTGAAATAGCCTAAGTCACAGGCGTCGTCCACGTAAATGCTCGATAAAGCATACACGCCTCCGTAACGCAAGGCTTGGCATAGCCTTTGCTCGTCCCTCGGGTTAAGTTATAGGCTTGAGTAATGTTAGGCAAAGTTATGCAGGTCGACCTAAGTAATCTAAGTCCTGTCCCGCCCTATCTACGGTTGTCAAGTTAAATAGTCCCACAATCCCAAGGCCCGTCATATAAAATATGACTTGGATGATAGCGTCGCATAGAACGTAAGTCTGTTTGAGGCACGATGCACAGACTTAGTGTTAAGGCATGAACCACGGTTGATTTATTGAGTTTTGGAGAAAGGACTATCAAATAGACATTCATGAGTTGAATGAAATGATATGGTAACATGGAAAGAATGCTCGCGACCGTGGGTCGTGGAAGGGTCTCAAATGATGAAGTCTGGAATGTGGAACTCAAAAGATAGTAAAACAATAAAAGTAAGGACAATGAAACGGTCCTAAAATGAGGAAGTGGGTCGAGTCGGCATGGTCATTGGACAACTTGTGTACCGGTGCACAAGGATTTGATTTGTTTCTCAGACGATTGCCGCGGCCGTGGGACCGATCTGGCCTAGGAAGAATACGGGCCTACAGGACCCTTGGATGGTGTGCGACCTGACCCAAAGGGTGTGCCGTAGGACGAGTATTAGGGGAAATTCGGCGAGATCGCGCCTCGTTATATACGAACGTACCCTAATATCCAATGGAGGTCTAAGATAGCTTGTCGTGCTAGTGACCAAGTTCATATAGATGTCGGCATGACGGCGGCAATCCGTGAGTGTTCCTTTTGGATTTAGTCGAGTATTGAGTGTGCTATATCAAGGAGTCGAGTTGAAGGTGTGTGTACAAGTTAAAAACACAATGTTGGGCCTAAGATTTGGTTTCAACGTAGACGTCGTGCTTCGGCACGAGTCATGGCGTCGAGTCTTAAGATGTTGGCATAAAGTTGCACAAGTTTGATTGAGTCGTCGCCGGTTTAAGTCAGGAATCGCCGCAGGGCAAGTTGGTTGAGTGACACTAAGTTCACAAGACTCGATTGGGTCAGTTGGTGATCAAAGTAGCAAGGGCCGCGAGGTGGCGATATGGTTAAGTCTCACTGAATTTCGAGGCACAGCCTCAGCAAGGGTTTGTAGCACGGTCACACGGAAATGAAGCCTCATCGCGTAGTTGCGTCTCTGATTTTGGCCGAAAGACAAGCACGACTTGATAGGTTAATATTGTTGGCACAAAAAGGGGGTCTAGAGGTAAAGTATGAGTTAACGTTGTAGTACAAGCACGGGATGGTCCTCAGACACAGATATGCCAAGGCGTCCGTAGTCTTAAAACTGATCCTAAGGCAAGACTAGAAAGACAATCGAAAGAGATTTAAGCTGCACAAAGTAAATAAACGTGTAGGTTTTGTATGGGTGGGCGAGGAGCTCACTCCACCAGTACATTTGAGTACTGACACCCACACAGTATTTCATGTGCAGGCACATGTAGAATCTCGTGGCACGGAGCTCGCTTGGATACGTCGAGGCACGGAGTTCCTTGGCAATTTGAAGCATGCGGCCGCATGGATTAAAGACTTATACAGGACATAATGTATGGACATCGCCTTCCGAAGCTTCCGCTGGCTCAAACATTGTAATCAAGAGATGAGAGAGAGCAGAGTGACTTGTAAATGAGAGAAAAGTGAGCATGAGAGACTTGTAATTTGGCCTTGCGCCCACAAATATAATCTTCTATTCAATATCCATAAAGAGCTTCTTTTGAATGACTTGTGTTCATGTGTGCTTGTTCTAAATTCTGCTGCATGTTTTAACATTTCTGCTTGGGACTTCTATGCGATGACCCTGTCGCCGTCGATGTAATCGGCCGTTATGGAACTGGCTTGCACGAGCGCAATCTAGGCTCGTGCAGAATCACGCCTTAGCGAGGACGATCGCTCCTACGGGAGCGGGACATGACATAATGGTATCAGAGCACGGCTTTACGTCCTTGGACTTCACGCCGAATTTTTCAGTTTTGAAAGCTCGTCGTTGGAAAATAAGTGTGTGCTCTCTCTCGAATGTCCCTCGGCATGTCCATACAATAAGTCTAAATATTTTAAGCTCATACAAGTATTCAATCGAACGCATCGATAGGCGACGGCCTTTGTACCGAATGGTGTCAAACTTGGCTCGATAGAGAACACGTGCTAAAGTTAGCAAGTCGCGTACGTGCCTAACTAGTCCTACGTCGACATTAGCAGATGAGCGTTCAAACTCGAATAAAGTCCCTATGGGATAGCTATGCACACGGCCTTTTGGCTAAGTTGTGTCCCGTGTCGCGCACCTCGACTTTTGGTGCAAACGAATCGCGAGCAATATTAAGTATCGCTCGGTCGGGAACGGAGATACACTTAGAGTGTACATCGATAGGAACGCTATCAAACTAACGCTTAGGCGTATACGAAAGATCGGTTTAGATTTTGAGAAATAGTGCGAACGACTTAGTGCGTCAATACGACGTGAGCGATTACGCTAGAGATTCGTCAAACGAATCAGAAGGATGTCTTAGCGAATGATGCGAACATGACTGAGGACTAGATCGGATGGCTCGAATCCGAGTGGTGTATGGTTTGTCTTGGAAATCATTCGAGCAAGAATTGAGGATTAGAGGTAACGGCGAGTATGTCGGCGAGGCGATGCGATCGCACAGAGCCTTAGATCGTGTCACGCTTAGTTGATCGTGACTTCGTGTGTCCCGAACGAGATGTCGTTCGAATAACTTATGAATGAGCAATGCGAGTTAGAAAACGAATTGAAACGATGAATAAAGTGAATGTCTTGATCGAGGAAGCTCGAGGATTGCACGTGTGATTTTGGGATTGAATCGAATGGAATTATGGTATATCCAGTTTGGACAATAGCATCAGTCGCATGACTCGAAATTGGTTGCAAAGGAAGATCGTCAGGTTACGCATATCGTCGATGGTATTGAGGCGTATCAAAGATCGATATACGATAACTCGGGGGTACTCTGACTCGGCGAATGACGATCGTGCAAAATGTCATTGTTCCGCTGGATGCGATCCTCGGGATGTTGGAACACATCAAGGAAAAATAGACTTGGCTCGAGGATTTTCTAGTTGAACGAATGACAAACGGATTATCGAATTGAGATATTGGTTTGGGTGAAAATGGATGCTTGGATTTGCTTCGTTGACAACCACAACGTTGACGTTCTTGTCTTATGCGAGCGTAACTCCAGTCTCGCACATGCATCACGCCGATTAGGGCGATCACTCCGTGTGAGCGCTGATATAGTGATTCATACAGCGAGGGTGATCAAACTTGCAATGGCGTGGCAATTTGTATGTTTTGACTTGTGGTTTAACGCGAAGGTGGACTCGGGAATAACTCGATGTGCTTGAGGATTGAGTAGGTCCAATCCGCGTATCGAGAATGAATAAGTCTAGACTCAAGCAAGAGTTACGTCCCGATGAGAATGATCATTCCGCGGGGAGCGTTGCATGGTGATTCATGAACCACCGTGGATGATCGGACTCGCGTGAGATTAGGACGCAACATATTGTCGAGCTGGATGAACTCGTGATCGAATACATGAATTGGTTAGAATGGAGAAGTGAAGTATGTCGATTGGGTGATTTGAATGGATTCGAATTCGTTGCGCTGCGCAACGAATGTCTTGATGCAAAATAGGTGATCGTGCTCGATGTTTAGAAATCTGAGTGACGTGAGCTTGGGTAAAAAATCCCGTACTACCGACTTTGGTTTGACCCTAGGATTGGGGTCAGTGTTGACATTATTGTTGGAGAACTATGATTCCAATCCTGACATTGACTTAGCCTTGAGAATTGGCCTAGCGGTTAGGCGAGACGCCCTGTTTCAAGTGTTAGCAATCAAAAGATTGATCTTGAGAATTGACATGGATGGATTGAATGCCGCTAGAATAGGAAACCCCGCTCACGAGACTCGGCTGACATGCATATACTTCAGGGACGTCTGAGTATGTGCACGATGCAACTCGAGTGAGAATAACGAATTCTCTATTATGCAGTTTGGTTGAGTGCATGTATTTTAGGGACGCTTGGAATGCGTGCACGATCTAGCCAAGTGATACGTTGAGTTCAAGCACGACTTGAGGAATGGAAGAGTGTCGAGATCTTGAAATCATGTTAACGGAAAGGTTGAATATCATGCGAGCGTGGCTCTGAATTTAAGAAACGCGTAGGCGAAGTGTGTACGATAGTCCCGTGTCTAGGCACGATTAAGTCTTGGCCACAGAAATGGTAGGATGGCTTGCCTTCAGAAAAGTATCGAGGACGAGACTTGTTCTGAGTGGTGTATGTTGTAGTGCCCCGTCCCGCAAAGTCAATCGGAGGAATCGAAACGCCGACGGCTGTAACTCCACCTTCCATGTTTCTTTAAATTTTGTTTTCTTAAAAGTTTTCTAAAGAGAATAACAAGTTTTTCTCTTCTCTTAAAACTGATTATGATTTATAATTAGCTTATAGTTAATTGCTGAATTATTTTGGAAGGAAGTTTGGAAGAGGGGAATTTGAATTTTAAGTTATTGTTGTAACAACCAAGAGTGGACCCCACTCTTATAACAAATCCTAACTGAATTCTCCTTCTCATTGCAAATCTGAAAAGGAGGGGGGGCTCTTTGCATGTTGCCTTTTAGCGGGAGGGCCTAAGTGCAAATATGCACTGGCTACTTATACCAGTGAGGAGAGAGGAACCCCATTCTCTCCGTCCTCTCCCCGACTCTTCGTTTCTCGAACATTCTGTTCGATCCTCTTCTCCGTTCCCTCGAGCTCCTTCCTAGAGCTCGACCCCCTTTCTTCTCGGCGACTTCCTCGATGGCGCTGGTGGTGGCTTCGGCGATGGTGGCTTTAACGGCGGCGACCCTGGAAGCTTGGCAGTAACTCGAGCTCGTTGTCTCTTCGTCTTCTTCCTGTCTTCTTCCTCGACGAGCTTTGGGCTTCGACTTCCAGAGGGTAAACCCTAACCTAACCCTAATCTCTACTGTTGGTCAGATCTATGGCAGATCTATGGCCTAGACTCTGAGATCCTTTGATCGGTGACGAGATCTAGGGTTTAGCTGGGTTTGTGTGAGATCAATGATGTTCTCTTTCTCTTCGAACAGTTCTAACTGTTCAGATCCGATGGATCTAGGGTTTCTGTGGTCCGATTTTGTAGATCGACCCTTGCATGTGGTTATTTTGGGTTGCATGTTAGATCTATGATGTTTCTTTAGTGGATTCTTCGAGATCAAGTTGATCTGTGACTATTCTGTGGTTGTGATGTTGTTTTCTGAGGAGTTTTTCTCCAGATCTGGTAGTGGTTCCAGATCTGTTGAGTGTGGGTTCGATGGTGTTTTCTGAGGAGAATCCAGTGGATCTATTCCTTTTACTTACATGCTGTCGGTTGGCCTAGACCTAACAAATCCAGTGGTGACTCTAGGGTTGCTCGGTTCGTTAGGTCAGGGATGGGTTTGTTTTTGGAATGTTTTCCTTATCCATTTCTGTGTGGATTTTTGGATGAGATCTGAGGTTCTGAATCTTTTCTTTTGGACTGAGATCTTGTGTCTAACACTCTCGTGTCCGACACTGCATGCATATTTTATATATTTTAAATTGATGATTCCTTCTTTTTCTTTTCTGTTATTTGTTGCTGGGGATCTTCTGCGTGTTGGACCTCTGTCCCGACTGGACTGTGGCTTGTACCTACCTGTTCGTATCCGATGTTCGTGTCGGATACGAAGTGGCGCGGATTCGTGGCTAGAACCTTGCTGGACCTTGCTGTAGCCGTGTCCTCTTTCCCGTGTCCGACGTGCGTGTTGGACACCAAGGAGATGATGTGACTTGACCCTGACGTGACTGGCCTTGGACTGTGGGCCTGACCGGCGGTGGACTTTGGCAGTTTGCGGCTATTTATTTGATTGGGCCGGTTGGTGTTTATTCAGTGGGCTTATTTTGTATATTCTTTTGTGGGCTGTTAGTATGGGCTGGGCCATACTGAATGTGTTGTAATATTATTTAATTATATGCTGTAATGGTTATAGTTGGGCTGGTTAGATAGTCGGGTCTGAACTGATCCTTGGTATTGGGTTGACCGGGTGGCAGACTGTTGGGTAAGTGGGCCGAATGGTTGTGGGCCGGCCATTGAACTTTGCCTTTGGGCAGGACTGTCTGTAGTTTATTTTTATAAATAATAAATGTTTTTCCCATTTATTGTGAGTTGATGGAAACATCCTCTTAGAACCAATTTTATAACTAAAAACATTTAGTTAACTTTTCCTTAAATTACTACTGATTAGTTAACTCTTTACTTAAATAACTTTTAAAACCAAGTTTATAAAACAAACCACTTTTATATATATGAAAAGTTGCAAATGCTAACTCTATATATATAATGAGTTTTTGAATTATAAACTTATAGAGACTCTTAGTGTTAAACACGTAAAACCAAGGGTTGTGTTTAGCATTTGATTTTCCCAAGAGAACAAGAAGTTAGTAGTTAAACCTAGTGTAATGTAACTTGTGAACCTCCAAATAAGACTAACTTATTTGGGAAGAATCAAGATAAAGATTTAGTTCTTAACTTTAATTAACCTAGAAGCAACTAGCATAGTTTATTAACCAACTTGTACATCACTATTGTTAACAGGAGAACATCCAGCTAGATTGCCTACCATATTGCTGGAGCAAGGCAAGTACACTCTACGGTTTTGTGCTTTACATTATTTTCCCTGTACTTCCTTGAGTGACACAATTGCAACACGTCATGTTCTTTCTGGTACTCTTGTTCTCTTGTGCTTATTACTTGTATCTGGGGAGGGGAAATATACTATCTATGTGACCAATCCCAAGTATCAACTCAGGTGTGTTTTAGCTTAGACCCCGCATCGTGCACGCGGGTCCTAAGTCACCATTCATGTGCTTTCAGGTGCTTTCAGGTTCTTACCCTAGCCGGTCACATATTTAGTTATATTTCAAATGCATTTACACACATGTTCAGGAGATTACCTTGTGCTTATTTCCTGTGATTCCATGTTCTTTCAGGTGCTTACATATCATGTACTTTCATGTTCTTACATACCATGTTCTTTCATGTACTTTACCCTGTTCTTCATGTACTTATTCATTTGTATTTTCCTGTACTTTCCATGTTCCCTTGTACTTCATTTCATGATGTCTTGTTCATTACCTAGAATTGTACTTGCTCCGCTCCTGACTGGATATGTTATGATAGGTGAGATGGAGGCTTTGTGTGACACATACTATGGACAGGATACTGCCTTCCCTACTGAGCCAGCTGGAGCTGCTTGTGACCTAGAGGCTGCAGAGGCCTAGTTTTATTTAGTTTCCATTTATCTTTTCATGTTTTGAGACTAGCAGACTCTTATTGTTGAATTGTAATAAATTCAGATATTGTATCTCTTTTCTGGTTGGGACATATTATATAGTTGCTGTGATTCTATATCTTCATGATTATCTGGTTAGTTTCCCTAGCTTGGTACAGCTTACTTCATTGTGTCTAACAATGAAGGCTGGGCGTGTCCGACTCGTATCCGATTATTCGGGAGCGGGTCGTGACATGTTTTTAGTGGTGGCCCATGCAGGTCCATCCTAATGGTACCTAGGACTTAGCGTACTATTGGGGGACTTGATTTACACTAGGGAAACTTGATCACAGCATAGAAAAATCGGGAAATAAGGGTATATCAGGTATATCAGGTGTATCAGGTATTTTAATATTCTATAAACACTTGTTGTATGTAGGTCTAGGTTATTTTAACAGTTTTCTGTTTTGCAGATAATTCAAAAGCATGCGATACCAGAACTGTCAATTCACCTGCACTTGACGTTTTCGAGCTTCCACTACCTTCTATCACTCTACTATCCCCATGGGTAGTACGTAGTTGACGGGAGACGTTTGAAGAGTCCCTTGACAACCAGAGGAAGCAGGCCACCCTTTCCAAGTCAGACTTGTGGATACACTCTCCGAGGACTTCTGATTTCCAGACTCTCAGACACTTGGATTTTCCGACACCGAGTGCATATCTTACACCAAGGAACAGATCGAGAACCTGAAGCCGCCACTGAAGATCATCTCAACATGTGAGGATCCGACTTCTCTGAAGATTAGAGCCACCAGCCTGGAGATTCAGAATGTAAGGCAGACAATGGAACGAAACCGGAAGCTGAAGCTTATAAAAGACATGAAGATTTATGACAAAGACAACAACTACCCTGGACCTGCAAAGCATCACAACACTCAGTCAGCGTTTCTTCGGTCACATCACCAGTCACATCATCAGGAGCAGATCTCAGCAGCCAGCACGCCAGCAGCCATATATTCATGCCAGAGCCCTGCACTTCAGCCCCAGCAGGAGATCCAGATTCAGATCCAGCCGACGATTATTTACAATTTCTGCCACCTCTCAGGATGCCACTATGAAGAGTGCCGCAAAAGACGGAGGTTATGCCTACACTGCAGATCGTCTGCCCATCAAGTCAAGAACTGCCCGGAGGCCACTGATCACGCTGCCCAAGGATGAACGCGAGAAGCACCAGGACTACAACAAGGGGGACCCGCCTCTCCAGATGCAACAATCACATGAAGCACTACCGCAGGGATCAACCTATGTCAGGACAATTGAAGAAGGTTAGAGAGATTTCCATTCCGGAGGAATACTGAAGACAGACTAAAGACTGAAGATTTTTGCATGGTTGGAAAAACCATGTATCTTGATTAGCAGCCTAGTTTTTCTTAAATTTCTTTTAGCATCTAGACCATTTCTGGGAACTTCTTGTTTTCTATTTTGGAATCTTGGTTGGTATTCGAAACTTGACTCGAGATATTGTTTCCTATTCGTTGATTGGTACTCCTCCAATCCATTCTTCGTAACCTTGTTCTTTTCGAGATTCTACTCAGGAATTTTGTTTCCTATTCAGGACTAGTTACAATTTGTAAATTTGTTTCTTTCCGAAGTTCAGTTTTCTATTTGGGGATAGTTGGAATTTGATTTTATTCAGTACTTGTTTCTATTCACCATTCAAGACATCGTTTGAAAACTTCGGTTTCGACCTGTTCCCTATGTGAGATTCGTTTCCTACGTGGCTTGTTTCTACTTGGAAATTATTCTGTTCACAACCTTGCTTCGATCTTGTTCCCTATTTGAAGTATCGCTTATTTCATGGATATTGTTTTACTCACCCATTGATTCTTTTTCCTATTCATAACTTGATTCCATTCGAAAATTTAAGATCATGTTTCCTATTTCGAGACTTTGTTTTGTTCGTGATTTTGCCTCCCATCCAAGATTTACCGGACTTTGAATTTCAGTTCCTACTCGCGACTCGTTGAGACTGTGTTCCCTATTCCAAATCTTGTCTCCTCATTGAGATTTTCTATTCGAGAATTTGTTCCTTATTCACGACTTTGTTGATACTTGATTTTCTATTTTCCATTGTGTACTTTATTGGAGATTTCGTTTTCTATTCAAGTTTTCATTGTTATTCGAGATTTTATTGAAACTCGTTTCCAGTACGGGATTTTATTTCTTATTTTTGAAACTTGTTTTCTATCTGATACCTTGCTTCAGTTCGTCCTTCGAGACTCTGTTATCCCTTCGGGATAACGTCCCATATGTGGAATCTTGTTACCATTTCCGATATCAGTTGATATTCCGTCATAATTTGAAACTTTGTCCTGTCTGAATTTTAAATCTCCCTGGCTGCCCTTTTGTACTCACTGATTGGATCCCTTGTCATTTTTAGTACCTAATAAACTCATGTATTCTAACAGTCAGGTAATTTCACCATTTCCATGACTTGGACTATTGAAATTCATTTTGAATTCCTTGGAACTCTTTTGAAATTCCTAGGGATAAAGTCGAGAGGCTATTCGATGACCTACTGTGGCATGACAGCTGCGCGCTGCAGCCATTAGCTGGATTATGGAGACTGAGGGTTCACTGCAGCCAGTAGCGCACTGGCGAGGCAGGAACTCTAAGTTGAAGTGATTTCAGACCCATAGGTTTTCGAGGATTGTCGAGACTTGTCATATTCTTCATATCTTGATCTCTTGGGTTGTTTCGTCAATGATTGTTGGAAAATGGATAAGGTTGATAGAGTATTTGGAGACATATTGTTATTTGAGTCACGGAGCCGAAAGTCCACTGCAGTCAGATACATACTGGCGGGGTAGGGATTCTAAGCAAAGTGATTTCAGATACCAATATGTTCTTGGATATTCTGGAGACTATAATCCCTTTTCATATGATTATTGGTTTTCGAGAATCACACATCCTTGCATGTTCACCCTGATTTGATACTGTATCTCCTGAGTATTTCGTACGTTCCTCAAATCAACCCTTGCTAATTACCTTTTAGTATTGTACCATTAGATCATTGATTTCCTCAAATTATACATTGCCAGATTTTGATTCCATACTTCGCTTGTGTCTTGTCTAAATTTTGATCTTAAATCATGTCTGTCTGACCATGATTTTCCTATCTTGTGCTAGCCCACTTGTGTTAAAACTATCAATTTTTGATCGTACTTAATAGTTGTGTCTTCATGATTTTTCTCCTCTGAGTTGTAATTGAAATTCCTTCCACTTCGTGACTATTTGATCCTTGACCTTTGTCAAAGCGTGATATCCCAAACTTCTTGTGTATACTTGGACTCAAGGCTCAGAGCGTCATGGATCGACAAAAGCACTGGACGGACAACAACAGATGGTCACCGGAGTTCGCAGTTAGAAGCAGAGTGATCCTGAAGAATCTCGCCGACCAGAGGCACTATTCATTTTGGCAGAGGCAGAAAGTTCAGTCCGAGATTCAGCGGGCCTCTCGACGTGATGACGCGTATTGGCGAGGTGGCATATTGACTAGCGCTTCCAGCTAGCTTGGAGGGAGTGCACTACGTTTTCTACGTGTCCCAGCTTCGACGCTACATTCCAGATCCGAGTCATGTGGTGGACTATTCAGAGCTGGAGGTGGGCCCGAGCTTGACTTACGAGGAGCAGCCGGTAGAGATCTTGGACCGGAGAGTGAAACAGCTGAGGAACCAGACCATTCCGCTTGTCAGAGTCATGTGGAGGCACCACTCTCCGGGAGAGTCCACATGGGAGCGCGAGGACGAGATGCGAGAGCGCTATCCTTATCTCTTCACTTGATTGCCTCTTCATTTGGTTGCATCTTTTTTGAGTATACTCCTTGATTGTATCTTGTCATTGGGAATTCAAATCAATAAATCAAATGAGTTGAGACCATATTTTTCTTTGCTTGGTAAATTTTGAATTTCGAGGACGAAATTTTTCTGAGGGGGGAAGAATTTGTAACTCCACCTTCCATGTTTCTTTAAATTTTGTTTTCTTAAAAGTTTTCTAAAGAGAATAACAAGTTTTTCTCTTCTCTTAAAACTGATTATGATTTATAATTAGCTTATAGTTAATTGCTGAATTATTTTGGAAGGAAGTTTGGAAGAGGGGAATTTGAATTTTAAGTTATTGTTGTAACAACCAAGAGTGGACCCCACTCTTATAACAAATCCTAACTGAATTCTCCTTCTCATTGCAAATCTGAAAAGGAGGGGGGGCTCTTTGCATGTTGCCTTTTAGCGGGAGGGCCTAAGTGCAAATATGCACTGGCTACTTATACCAGTGAGGAGAGAGGAACCCCATTCTCTCCGTCCTCTCCCCGACTCTTCGTTTCTCGAACATTCTGTTCGATCCTCTTCTCCGTTCCCTCGAGCTCCTTCCTAGAGCTCGACCCCCTTTCTTCTCGGCGACTTCCTCGATGGCGCTGGTGGTGGCTTCGGCGATGGTGGCTTTAACGGCGGCGACCCTGGAAGCTTGGCAGTAACTCGAGCTCGTTGTCTCTTCGTCTTCTTCCTGTCTTCTTCCTCGACGAGCTTTGGGCTTCGACTTCCAGAGGGTAAACCCTAACCTAACCCTAATCTCTACTGTTGGTCAGATCTATGGCAGATCTATGGCCTAGACTCTGAGATCCTTTGATCGGTGACGAGATCTAGGGTTTAGCTGGGTTTGTGTGAGATCAATGATGTTCTCTTTCTCTTCGAACAGTTCTAACTGTTCAGATCCGATGGATCTAGGGTTTCTGTGGTCCGATTTTGTAGATCGACCCTTGCATGTGGTTATTTTGGGTTGCATGTTAGATCTATGATGTTTCTTTAGTGGATTCTTCGAGATCAAGTTGATCTGTGACTATTCTGTGGTTGTGATGTTGTTTTCTGAGGAGTTTTTCTCCAGATCTGGTAGTGGTTCCAGATCTGTTGAGTGTGGGTTCGATGGTGTTTTCTGAGGAGAATCCAGTGGATCTATTCCTTTTACTTACATGCTGTCGGTTGGCCTAGACCTAACAAATCCAGTGGTGACTCTAGGGTTGCTCGGTTCGTTAGGTCAGGGATGGGTTTGTTTTTGGAATGTTTTCCTTATCCATTTCTGTGTGGATTTTTGGATGAGATCTGAGGTTCTGAATCTTTTCTTTTGGACTGAGATCTTGTGTCTAACACTCTCGTGTCCGACACTGCATGCATATTTTATATATTTAAATTGATGATTCCTTCTTTCTCTTTTCTGTTATTTGTTGCTGGGGATCTTCTGCGTGTTGGACCTCTGTCCCGACTGGACTGTGGCTGTACCTACCTGTTCGTATCCGATGTTCGTGTCGGATACGAAGTGGCGCGGATTCGTGGCTAGAACCTTGCTGGACCTTGCTGTAGCCGTGTCCTCTTTCCCGTGTCCGACGTGCGTGTTGGACACCAAGGAGATGATGTGACTTGACCCTGACGTGACTGGCCTTGGACTGTGGGCCTGACCGGCGGTGGACTTTGGCAGTTTGCGGCTATTTATTTGATTGGGCCGGTTGGTGTTTATTCAGTAGGCTTATTTTGTATATTCTTTTGTGGGCTGTTAGTATGGGCTGGGCCATACTGAATGTGTTGTAATATTATTTAATTATATGCTGTAATGGTTATAGTTGGGCTGGTTAGATAGTCGGGTCTGAACTGATCCTTGGTATTGGGTTGACCGGGTGGCAGACTGTTGGGTAAGTGGGCCGAATGGTTGTGGGCCGGCCATTGAACTTTGCCTTTGGGCAGGACTGTCTGTAGTTTATTTTTATAAATAATAAATGTTTTTCCCATTTATTGTGAGTTGATGGAAACATCCTCTTAGAACCAATTTTATAACTAAAACAATTAGTTAACTTTTCCTTAAATTACTACTGATTAGTTAACTCTTTACTTAAATAACTTTTAAAACCAAGTTTATAAAACAAACCACTTTTATATATATGAAAAGTTGCAAATGCTAACTCTATATATATAATGAGTTTTTGAATTATAAACTTATAGAGACTCTTAGTGTTAAACACGTAAAACCAAGGGTTGTGTTTAGCATTTGATTTTCCCAAGAGAACAAGAAGTTAGTAGTTAAACCTAGTGTAATGTAACTTGTGAACCTCCAAATAAGACTAACTTATTTGGGAAGAATCAAGATAAAGATTTAGTTCTTAACTTTAATTAACCTAGAAGCAACTAGCATAGTTTATTAACCAACTTGTACCATCACTATTGTTAACAGGAGAACATCCAGCTAGATTGCCTACCATATTGCTGGAGCAAGGCAAGTACACTCTACGGTTTTGTGCTTTACATTATTTTCCCTGTACTTCCTTGAGTGACACAATTGCAACACGTCATGTTCTTTCTGGTACTTTTGTTCTCTTGTGCTTATTACTTGTATCTGGGGAGGGGAAATATACTATCTATGTGACCAATCCCAAGTATCAACTCAGGTGTGTTTAGCTTAGACCCCGCATCGTGCACGCGGGTCCTAAGTTACCATTCATGTGCTTTCAGGTGCTTTCAGGTTCTTACCCTAGCCGGTCACATATTTAGTTATATTTCAAATGCATTTACACACTATGTTCAGGAGATTACCTTGTGCTTATTTCCTGTGATTCCATGTTCTTTCAGGTGCTTACATATCATGTACTTTCATGTTCTTACATACCATGTTCTTTCATGTACTTTACCCTGTTCTTCATGTACTTATTCATTTGTATTTTCCTGTACTTTCCATGTTCCCTTGTACTTCATTTCATGATGTCTTGTTCATTACCTAGAATTGTACTTGCTCCGCTCCTGACTGGATATGTTATGATAGGTGAGATGGAGGCTTTGTGTACACATACTATGGACAGGATACTGCCTTCCCTACTGAGCCAGCTGGAGCTGCTTGTGACCTAGAGGCTGCAGAGGCCTAGTTTATTTAGTTTCCATTTATCTTTTCATGTTTTGAGACTAGCAGACTCTTATTGTTGAATTGTAATAAATTCAGATATTGTATCTCTTTTCTGGTTGGGACATATTATATAGTTGCTGTGATTCTATATCTTCATGATTATCTGGTTAGTTTCCCTAGCTTGGTACAGCTTACTTCATTGTGTCTAACAATGAAGGCTGGGCGTGTCCGACTCGTATCCGATTATTCGGGAGCGGGTCGTGACAACGGCGTTCGGACTTAGCCTTACAACGGCGACTCGAAGACATTGCTCGGTCAAGCGACCGCTCGCTCAGGTAGGGTAGTTTCGGTGAACTTGCCTCATCTTTGCCTTCACCTAATAAATCGCATGTTTTCAACTTGCACAGTTAGGCTAGATAATAAAAGAGACGCATCCATATAGCTAAAAAAATAATCTCGACCCGTCGAAATGTCTTAGAACATGAAAATTGGTCCCACGGTCTGCTTAGAAGCGGCTTAGCGTGTTTCCAAACGACACTCGATCCTTCGTCCCGTGGCTTGGGAGAAGGACGTTGGCCTAAAGATGCTAAGTTGCCTCAACACTTGAAATAGCCCAAGTCATAGACGTCGCCCGTAAATGCTCGATAAAGCATGCACGCCTCCATAACGCAAGGCTTGGCATAGCCTTTGCTCGTCCCTCGGGTTAAGTTATAGGCTTGAGTAATGCTAGGCAAAGTTATGCCGATCGACCTAATTAATCTAAGTGATGTCCGCCCTATCTGCGATTGTCAAGTTAAATAGTCCCACAATCCCAAGGCCCGTCATATTAAATACGACTTGGGCGATAGCGCATAGAACATAAGTCTGTTTGAGGCACGATGCACAGACTTAGTGTTAAGGCATGAACCACGGTTGATTTAATGAGTTTTGGAGAAAGGACTATCAAATAGACATTCATGAGTTGAATGAAATGATATGGTAACATAGAAAGAATGCTCGCGACGTGGGTCGTGGGGTCTCAAATGATGAAGTCTGGAATGTGGAACTCAAAAGATAGTAAAATAATGAAGTAAGGACAATAAAACGGTCCTGAAATGAGGAAGTGGGTCGAGTCTGCATGGTCATTGGACAACTTGTGTACCGGTGCACAAGGATTTGATTTGTTCCTCAGACGGTTGCCGCGGCCACGGGGCCGATCTGGCCTAGGAGGAATACGGGCTACGGGACCCTAGATGGTGTGCGACCTGACCCAAAGGGTGCGCGTAGGACGGGTATTAGGGGAAATTCTGCGAGTTCGTGCCTCATTATATACGAACGTACCCTAATATCCAATGGAGGTCCAAGATAGCTTGTCGTGCTAGTGACCAAGTTCATATAGATGTCGGCATGACGACGGCAATCCGCGAGTGTGCCTTTTGGATTTAGTCGAGTATTGAGAGCGCTATATCAAGGAGTCGAGTTGAAGGTGTGTGTACAAGTTAAAAACACAATGTTGGGCCTAAGATTTGGTTTCAACGTAGGCATCGTGCTTCGGTACGAGTCCTGGGTCGAGTCTTAAGATGTTGGCATAGAGTTGCACAAGTTTGATTGAGTCATCACAGGTTTAAGTCAGGAATCGTCGCAAGACAAGTTGGTTGAGTGATACTAAGTTCACAAGTCTCGATTGGATCAATTGGTGATCAAAGTAGCAAGGGCCGCGAGGCGGCGATATGGTTAAGTTTACTGAATTTCGAGGCACGGCCTCAGCAAGGGTTTGTAGCACGGTCACATGGAAATGAAGCCTCATCGCGTAGTTGCGTCTCTGATTTTGGCCGAAAGGCAAGTACGACTTGATAGGTTAACGTTGTTGGCACGAAAAGGGGGTCTAGAGGTAAAGTATGAGTTAACATTGTGGTACAAGCACGGGATGGTCCTCAGACACAGATATGCCAAGGCATCCGTAGTCTTAAAACTGATCCTAAGGCAAGAATAGAAAGACAATCAAAAGGGATTTAAGCTGCACAAAGTAAATAAACGTGTAGGTTTTGTATGGGTGGGCGAGGAGTTCACTCCACCAGTACAGTTGAGTACTGACACCCACACAATGTTTAATTTACAGGCACAAGTAGAAGCTCGTGGCGCAGAGCTCACTTGGATGCATCGAGACACGAAGTTCCTTGGCAATTCGAAGCGTGCGGCCGCATGGATTGAAGATTTATACAGGACATAATGTATGGACATCGCCTTCCAAAGCTTTCGCTGGCTCAAGCATTGTAATCAAGAGATGAGAGAGAGCAGAGTGACTTGTAAATGAGAGAAAAGTGAGCATGAGAGACTTGTAATTTGGCCTTGCGCCCACAAATGTAATCTTCTATTCAATATCAATAAAGAGCTTCTTTTGAATGACTTGTGTTCATGTGTGCTTGTTCTAAATTCTGCTGCATGTTTCAACATTTCTGCTTGGGACTTCTGTGCGACGACCCCGTCACCGTCGATGTAATCGGCCGTTATGGAACTGCCTTGCACGAGCGCGATCTAGGCTCTTGCGGTATCACGCCTTAGCGAGGACGATCGCTCCTATGGGAGCGGGGCATGACAGCTGGCCTAGTCCATCTCCGTATTTTGGTACTGGACGTGACACGTACCGTCGATGAAGGCCGTACAATATCTACAATTCCTCCTAGGCTGACACGAACCCGGCGCCCCGGGGTCGCTCGAGGAATTTACCTTTGCGTGCAAGTTGTCCAATGACCATGCAAGACTCGATTCGATCTACCGAGTTCTTTCTTAACCATGATCATGCTTTTCAACTTTTTATCGAGACTCCCAAGTAGCGGGACCGATCTCGTATACTTCCTTATCGAGACTTATCGAGACTCCCAAGTAGCGGGACCGATCTCGTGTACTTCCTTATCGAGACTCCCAAGTAGCGGGACCGATCTCGTGTGCTTTCCTATCGAAACTCCAAAGTAATGGGACCGATTTTGTGACTTTCTTATCGAGACTCCCAAGTAGCGGGACCGATCTCGCATGCCTCCTTATCGAGACTTATCGAGACTCCCAAGTAGCGAGACCGACCTCGCGTGCTTCCTTTGTCCATGGCCTTCTTTTCTAAACCAACCGTGGCTCGTGCCTTAGACAGACCTTGTTCTCTAGGCGACGCTATCGCTCCAGTCTCATACTTATGTGACGAGCCTTGTTCTCATGGGACTATGTGACTTGACAACTACAAATAACAGGGGACAGTGCTTGCTATGACTTTGATAGCCCAACAAAACTTTTTTCTAACTTATTCGAGAATGACTTGACTAGCAAAGGCTATGCCAAGCCTCGTACCGAGAGAACGTGTCGTGCACATGTTCGACTTGAATAACCAAGTTCTTGGGTGCCTAGACTTAAGTCACAAGCCGTGCATACGACTTAAACCACGAAACATGCGAAGGCCATGCCAAGCCTTGGACGACGGGACCGTGCATGCTTTATCAGCATTTACGCGGGCGACGTCTATGACTTAGGCTAATTCCAGCATTGTGAAAACTTAGCAACTTAGGCCAACTTTTTCTCCCAAGCCACAGGACGAAGGACCGAGTTGTATTTGAAAGCACGCTGAGATGATTTCTAAGCAGACCGACCTTTTTCTATGTTCTAACACATTCCGACCCGTCAGAATTATTTCTTAGCTATGTGGATGCGTCTCTTTATTATCAAGCCTAACTTGTGCAAGTTGAAAACATGCGATTTATTATGTGAGGCTAGATGAGGCAAGTTCACCGAAACTACCCCACCTGAGCGAGAAGTCGCCTCGACTGAGCGAGTGTTCGAGCAGCCGTTGCAAGACTAAATTCGAACGTCGTCGGCATTTCGATTCCTCGATTGACTGGACGGGACGGGAAACTACATATGTCATCAGCCATGTCATATGCCACATAATGGAAGATGTATCACCCAAATTTTTTGAAACCAAATGACATTTTGATCTCTAAAAATAGAAATAGTTTTATAGTTGGGACGACCATATCTATTTAATTATAACTAACTACAACAATTCCACAGTAGTGTTAAAACTCAATAAACATATGTATGAATTTTATTTCTTGGCGTTCCTCTTCATTGCAGGTTTTTAAATGCAAATTTCTACAAAATCCATCTCTGATCATTCCTTTCACCATGACCTCTCCCAGTAGAGATCATCTTCTTCGTCTTCTTTCACCTATCAAGATGTCCTACAAAAACTTGGATCACTTCTCCTAGGCTTCCATACTGATGATACAAGTTCTCTATTCTATTTTTTCCAATCCCCAGGCAGATCGGAAATTCTTCCTCATATCATCATATCCACAATGCCGAAAATATGGAAACCAAAGGAAAATTCAAAGTCATCCCGTTCGTATTTGACACGTTGTTTTCTAGAACCAGAGTGTAGAGCTTCTTAAAAGAGTCCAAAAAGTTATGCACGGTAATGTGATGTCTGCCAGGTCTATGGATGTAGTGTTTAGAGGATTGGTTTTGTATCAAAATGGACTGACGGCGTAGCTTGTTGTCCGCTTGCCATCTATTTCGGTGTAATATTTCTCTCATTACAAAATGTTAGAAGGATATTCCAATTCAAAGTCTCAGAGTATTTTGAGGGATCTTATTCTGCACGATTCGACCAGATTGAAGATCTAGAGTCTATTGCAAACAACAATGGCTCTTGGAAGATTAATAAACGTCTTCTGATTGTGGAGAGATGCTTCCCCAGCAAACTTCCTTGCGAATACACATTCTCTGAAGTTACTATTGTATCTGATTCTATCAATCATACCATACTATCATACATTCCAAACCCCCTATTCCTATTCTACTGAAAACAAACTTCCAAACAAATGTTTACGAAAGAAGACAGTTTTCTCTGAGATTTGAATCTTACTAGCTTAAGGAAGAGGGTTTCAAGGATAAACTGAAGGAACTCTGGACCGCACAAGCTACTCCAATCATAATTCAGGCCACTCTCTCTATGCAAGTTACCTACAAACTCATATCGAAAATATTGACCAAAAGAAATCAGACCTTTCCTTAACCAACTCATCTCCCCTTTCCGAAATGCCTTTATTCCTCGTCGTCAAATAACTGATCAATATCGTAATGGCTCGAGAACTGTTACATTCAATTGCATCATTCCCTACATCCCAAAGCTGTTTAGCACTAAAACTGGATTGTCAAAAGCATATGACAAAGTAAGTTGGCCTTTCCTCAGGCAGACCTTAAGTGGTTTTGGATTAACAGGGAAGACCCTTGATTTGATCATGAGCTGCACCACTACCACTTCCTTTGCTGTCCTTGTCAATGTTACCTTGTCCAAAACTTTCTATCCTAACAGAGGTATCAGACAGGGTGGTTGTCCTTTGTCTCCGTACCTATTCATTCTAAGTGGGGAGATATTATCAAACCTTATAACCTATAATGATAATATTGGTCTCTATACAAGCATCAAGATCACTATCTCAAAACCTATCAAGAATGCCTTTCTGGTATGTAAAAAATCTATGAAATCTTGTATCATCTGGAACATCGGAGATGGCTCAAAGATTCAGGTATGGGATGAACCATGGGTACCTGCACTCCCACTATATCGGGTTGAAGGCTTGCCACACGGTAGAGGATTGGTTGCTTTTGTTAAAGATTTATTCTATTCTGGCACTTCGACATGGAACCAACAAGTTATCAACTCCTCCTTTCCCGTTCATGAAGCTATGGCCATCCTGAATACTCCGACTCCTCCCATCCCTTTGGAAGATATTCTTATCTGGACAAAAACACCTTCGGGTGTCTTCTCATCCAAGTCGGCCTACAAAACTTTAAGGATCTGCTTGGATTGAGGGTTAAGAGGGTTAAGTGAGGGGGAAATAAAATCATGCTTGGTTTGAGGGTGGAGGTTTAGGAGGGAGGGTTAAGTGAGGGTTTATTTCACCATCATTTGTCCATTTTTTAATCCCCCAAATCAGAGGGTTAACGAGGGTGATTGAGAGATTTTGTTTAAAAAATCATAAATGCCCTTATTTCTTTATAAAAATCATATATTTTTTCTCCATTTTTTCTTGTTCTCAACATGTTAATCCGTAACTTCTTAATTTGTGAAAATATTTTGACAAGTACTAATTAAAATTTCAATCAAAAGTAATTTTATGACATATGTAATAAGGTTATTTTGGTAACTATCATTTTTTATTAATCACCCTCTCACTTAAAACTTTCAATCCAAGCAAGAGTTATTAAACACCCCTCACTTAAGATTCTATATATTGACTCTACTCCCCCTCGCTTAACTCTTCTCATTTAACCCCACTTAACCCTGCTTATTTTTTCCCCCTCAATCCAAGCAGACCCTAAAGATGAAAAGTATATCCCCAAAAGTGCAATTATTGTTTGGAGAGTTTTATTGGGTGGTCCCTCCTTAATTGGAGAGAGGATTTGGAGTTCCCAAGGTTCATTCACCTTGGAGAAAGTCTAAAGACTTGTGGAGTCCCCAAGGTTCATTCATCTTGCATGAACGAATCTTGGAGGAGAAGGTTCATTCCCTTATGGCTATATAAGGAGATGGTTTTAGAGATGTTTGGTTTAATCCTCCCTTGTGATCTTGGTGCTAGAAGTGGTGCTGCTCTTGGTGCTCCTTGCTTGCGGCGTTCTTTCGGACGGTGCTTCTACCTCGTGTGCTTCTTCACCAAAGTGTCTTCCATACTTGTGTATGAGAGAGATCCTTTTGAGTGTATCCAAGAGAGAGTTTGTAACTTTGTAATCCCACTATTCTTAGTGGAGGAAGAAAGAAAAGAACTATTGTTGTCCGAGGACGTAGGCACATAGCCGAACCTAGTTAATTCTCTTGTCTTTTGTATGTTTATTTTTCTTTTCTTTTCTCTAGCCTCCGTGTTAAGCGGATAAGCTAAACTTCAACTCATTGTAGCTCCCACGATAAGTAGGTAAGCTATCTCCATCCCAATTAGCGGTATCAGTGTATACCCAATAATTGGTATCAGAGCCACACAAGCTTATTGATCGTGATGGCGGAATCATTGTTTTCTACTACTAAAATAAGGTAAATTAGCGACGTCATGATACGTCGCTAATAATGAAAATTACGTTGCTAATCGTAATTGGCGACGGCTTTAGCGACATAAAATGAAGGTCGCTTTTTAGCTAGTCGCAGATGGCCAATACGTCGCCCTACGTCGCTGTTTGCGACGTCCCGCCCGTGTCGCAAGGTCGTCGCAAAGTTAGCGATGTAGAGCGACGAGAACTTTACGTCGCAAACTTAGCGACGTAGTGCGACATTGTAGCAACATTTAGTTCTATTGACGTGATGACGTGGCAATGCCTGCCATGTCAGCAATGTGGCGATGTACAGCGACGTACCGCCGCTAATTAGCGACGTATAGCGACGTCCACTTTCCGTCGCTATCCGTCGCTATACGTCGCTAACCGTCGCAAAATACTGAAAAAAATTAAAAAAATATAATGTGTTTTTGTTATGCTGTGTGTCTGTGTTTACAGTGTGTGTGAACCGAACACTGTATTTCACATACACTGTAAACACAGACACACATCATTACAAAAATATACATATATTTTTTAAAATTTGGGCAGCACCTCCTTTGTATATCAGATCATCGCTTATAACCCAGAGTAGGTATATTTGTCATCCCCGTCGCAGATATCATCATAATTAACAGTCTCCCATCATAACAGTCTATAACTAATAGATGAATAACAGTCTCCATCATAACAGTCTATAACTAATAATACATGTACTCAATAAAAATACCAACAAATTAAATATCACAAACATACATGTCCAACAAACATACATGTCCAACAGAGTCAAATAATAATAAAAATTAGTGTACAGAACGGTCAATGGGCCCATAGGGCCAATAAATACAAAGATGATATAAAAAAATCTACTGGATCACTGAGGACCCCTGCCGCGCATCTGGGATAGCATGTACTCATACTGCTCCTGTGTAAGCTGTACCGTAGGGGCAGTATGAGGCAGTGAAATATCTGGAGTCGGCGCCGTCGATGGACCGGAAGGACGTATCTGCTCCAGCTCTCGCAGTCGCTCACCATGCGCAGCAAGGGTACTCACCATCCTTTGAGTACTCTCCTCAATCGAAGCCGATACCGGAGTGAGTGAGGCAGACATGGTCCTCTGCGATCCCTCCAGCTCGACCTGTCTATGCTCTGTGCGCTGCATAGACTCGGTGAGCGTGTGCAAGCTGGCAGCTGTAGCTGCTACAGACTCATCAGCTCCTGTATACTGTGCTCAACCGCATCAAATCGTCCGGTGATCATCGGAGGGTCGGATCGTCGCTCGACCGCATCAGAAATCTGCTGCTGCAACTCGCGACGCAGCTCATCGATCTGACGACGAATATCCTGAGCTCGTGACGATGCATGCGAAGCCGGAGACTGCGCACTGACAGAGGGGGCCCGGGATGACTCCGAAGCCAAATATGCGTCGGTAGGATCCCGTACCGTAGTATGTACCCTTCTGAAGACCGCCAACGACGGTCATCCAGAAGTTGTCCGGCGATGGAGCTGTAGGCGGTTGGAAGGAAGTACCAGCCCATCCCTTGCTGGCGCACTAGCAGCAGCAGCCGCCTCCTCTGTAGCCGAACAAACTCGGCCTAGAACATGTTTGCTAACGTGTAAGTGTTTGCTAAAGTCTACATTGATATCTATTTTCCTGTTTTCTAAATTATAGTAAATTAATATAAAGAATAGAACGTACATATGCCTGCGTCGCCCCTCGTCAATGAACTCCCTGCCCTCCGATGGGTGACCAGGAAGACGGTCACCATGTTCGGGTCATCACCCTTTTTTACCTGTTAAAATATATTATCTATTATTAGTATTAAACATTCTATCGAACTATATATAAATTAATGTCCGTCATAGGAAACGTACCAGATGATGAAAATGCTCCATCATCGAAATGGAGCCACCACACCACTTACTGGCGCTCGACCGCACCACCTTGGCCTTGTCAGACCGCTCCTGGTACCTAGCCTCGGCGAATCTAACCTTCATCGCAGTCCACTGCTCTGGCGTGATCCAACCATGGATCGGCTTTTCGGAGCGATCACGAGACTTCTGGTCGTGGATCGCATCACGGATGAGCTTGCCTGCGACGGCAGAAAATTGGGCCTCGATCTTCGCCGCCCGGTGTGGTGGATAGAAATAGATCCTCTACAAGAAGTAAAATAGAAAAGTTATATAATATACACAAATGATTATTAAAATTTAAAAATAAATAAATTTTTTACCTTGAAGTGGGCCAACCAAAAGGCCTTCCTATCTGCGGGAGCATCTGAGTAGTTAATCCAAGGCCCACCATAGTTCTGCCTCAGAAATAACCCCAGCTGTCTCTGTACTGCAAGAGACCGATATCTATATAATAATAATTTTCATGAATATATATGTACATATAATCATTTGAGAAATCTATATTAACTAATTAACTTACTTCGTAGGCCCGTCCGTCCAAATCTCCATACGCGTCTGCCCGGAGGAGCGCATGGAGGGTCGCTCTCACCTCCTGCCTGGGCAGGATCAGTCTGATCGCCATCCTCCATATGCTCGACGTCGGCTCCCCCCATGGAGCCGTCGGCAGGAGAAATGCTGGACGCAGGATCAGGAATGCTGGACGCGGGATCAGGAATGCTGGAACTGCCCTGTCCCGATAATTGACCGGAAACAGAACGGTACAATGGCGTACTCGGAGATGAGGATAAGGTTACGGAATCTCCATCCCCAGCCCGAGGCTGACGGGACTGCCTAATATAAAATCTTCCGCGTCGTCCAGATGGTCTAGTCATACCTGATAATAACATATGACAATAAAACAAAAATACATATTTATATGATAGATATCACAGATTTTTGAAAAATATCATAGTCACAGATAAAAGTGTCACTAAAGTGTCACAGATTTATATGATAGAAGTGCACTAAAGTGTCAAATATGATGATAAAACAAACGTACAGATTTAATCCTCTTCTAAAAATTCATCTAGTTCGTTTAGCTTCTTCTTCTTTCTTCTTCTTCTTCTTCTTTCTTTTCTTCTCTTCTTCTTCTTCCTCCTCCTCCTCTACATCTTCACTTTCATCTGCATCTTCCTCTTCATATAATTCTACTTCTTCTACACAATTAGATGTGTAATGAGGAACTTTCGTCGTGTCCACTTTAATATTTGTTACAAGAGGTAGTTCATCCTCTTGATAAGCTATATCGTCAACCTCAAAGGTATTTCTAGCTTTGGTCTTGCATACTGTCCACCAGTCTGCGACCTTATTATTCCCCGTTTAGGATAACTTGTGAAGTACACGAGCTGAGCCTGACTTGATAGGACAAATGGTTCATAGGCTTGATATCGACGTCGATAGTTTATATCAACAAGACCGTGCTTGTCTACTTTCCAACCTTGACCTTCAATTGGATCGAACCAATCACACCTGAATAACACAATCTTAGCAGGTTCTATTATATAACTATATGTCAGCTCCACGATCTCCCGTAGCACGCCATAGAAATCGTTGCCCGTATCAACATCTTTGTAGTTCAAAGATCTGATACACAAACAGCTATTTTTGGTAGAGTCGAGATCTACAAAGTTGTCTCTGATCGGGCAAATTATTGACTTGAACCGAAACCTATTAACACAGTAGCTTGGCCATATTTTGCAGCATAAATTGGTCCCTTGGCTAGCATTTTAATAGACTCATTCTCAAGGCTTGCGTATGGACGATCGACCTAAATATCACGAAAGAAAAAATTAAGCTCATTCTCAATCAAGTGCATATACAGAAAGGTAATTACAGAGTTCTCAAGTCTTACATATGCATTCAACCATGATGGAAAATAACGTCTCATTTCTTGTTCTAGTTTTCTTCTGTTATGTGTGGCCTACCTGACCTCACATCATCATTAAATATGCTGAAAACAACATCGTTCAATTAATGTAATAGTATAATAATCAATACTATTAAAATAATGTATACGTATTAATTACTTACCCCTCCAGTTTCTCTACTTCCTCCACATCGTAGTTGAGTAATAATACACCTGAGCAGCCCTTAGCTCATCATCGTTCAGATATCTTTTTAATTTACCTGATGGCTTTCCTGGAGCATTGAATACCTTCAGTATTGTATCATTACTTTCATGATCTCCGTCATCGTTTCTGGAAGCTCTCGTTCTATTAGTTGCAACATGAGGCTTGAAATACATCGAACAAAAGTTTTAATCTCCTTGAGAACATAGGCTTCACAAATAGAACCCTCGACCCGTGTCTTATTTTCACCTTTTTTTAAGTGATTCAAATGTCGCTCGAACGGGTACATCTATCGATATTCGACGGGTCCACCAACACGTGCCTCATAGGATAGATGAATCGGCAAATACTCTATAGAGTCGAAGAATCCAGGAGGAAACACCCTCTCTAGCTTGCACAGTGTTACCGTAATATCCTTCTCTTGCTTTTCTAGACGATCAACGAGCAATTTCTTAGAACAAAGATCCCTGAAGAATATGCTAAGCTCCGTTAATGGATCCCAAATTGCCTGCGGTAAGAATTCCCGAAATGCTGTAACACCCAGTTTTCCAAATGAGGGTATTTTGGTCATTTTTAAAATTTGAGAATTTGGAATTATTATGTATTATTTAGATTTATTGGAATTAATGTGATTTTTAGAGATTTTAGTATAATTGATTTTGGTGTTTTGGTTGACTTGACTTATGTTGACTTTGGAGACTAACCTAGTGGCTAACCTAGGTCATAACTATGTGATTAGGATATGGAAACCTAGGTTGACTTAAGTTAGTGTTAATTAAACCATTAGAAATTATTTTGGGAAAATAGGATTTAGATTGATTAAGGAATGGCTTGTGAAATCACAAGTCATTTTATGACTTAAAGGCTTAATGGCCCATAGGCCCACATCCCTTGAACCAAACCCTAACCAAAAATCTGGCCAGCCAACTAGTGTCCCCCTTCCCTATTTATATTCCCTTGAAATTAGGGTTGCCTCCTAAGGAAACATTGCCATTTAAAAGAGGTGAGTCCCCATCTTTGTAAATTCTTAGAAAATCCATTTCTACTCCAAATTCCTTCAAACAAATTGCAATAGGACCTAATATTAGTATTCTTGCTGTTGTTGATGAGTATTTTCAGGAAACACACAATTTGAGGAAGTTTAGTGGCTTGTGGAGCTCTTCTCATTTGGGGATTTTGACCCATTGTTCACCTATAGGTATAATTCCTTCTATTACATTTAAATTCTGTTAAAAATCATTTCTAGGTTGTCCTGACCCTAACCTAACAGTAGGATAGGCTAACCCTAGAATTTGGACCCATTTCGTATCCATATCGGACACGTACCAGTGTGGTTAGGATGGTGTTCGACGAAATGCCTCAAAGGATTTCGATCGATTTTACAAATTGTATTTGAATAGGGAAATCCATTTTAGTCTCGCTTATGTATTTCTTAGACACTGAGCACATTTTCGTGTCAGGCTGAGCCGACACGAGCGTGCGGACACGCGGTCGTGCACCCACGCGCGCTGGCAGGTTGATGACCTGCTGCTCGAGTATATTTTCTCTGTGCACAGAGGGTTTCAACCCTCGAAATTTGACATAGAAGTCGTGTCCATGACTGACACGAGATCCCTAGAGTTTCAGGGACTCTCGTGTCGTATCGGACACGAAATCGTGTGTGCACTGATCGTGCACTGTGCGGTTCAGTATGCACAGTGTTGTGTTCTCTGATTAATTCATTTTTTTAATAGTTTAAATTATGTTTTACTTGCTATATTGATCCTAAATATAATGTATTAACTATGTTAGATTAGATTCACACATTAGTTAGGTTTTAATAATATTTGGATTCGAAATAAGGGTTGAACTGCATGAACTGAAACTATGATGCATAGGACTGGTACTTGGGTTTTTCCCATTTTCTCCTAACTTAATTCCTTGTTTGCTTACTGTTGTTCACTGCTATATGTTCCCACATATTTGGTTGCTCATGATAGTTCATTATTTACTTTCGAATTAGGCAAATTGGTTGGATTTAAAAAACCTGTTAACTGATACCATTTCTCCTCACATTGTTTCATTAACTTTCAAACCTAAGATTTCTTCATGTTCCTAAGCATCTGACTTTCTATTCCTTGCACTGTTATGTCATTTTCTATTTTTTTGTATTCACATACCTCACTGTATCCAGGATTCCATTTACTAATTTCAGGATATTATATTATGAACTCCACTGTTTTGTTCCAGTTTTCATCATGGCTATGATTCACTATTAAACTGAAATGGGACTCACCAATTCTCTTTCCTTTGCATTCACTGATTCCTTTCCTTATTATAACTGATCATCTTACTTTACTGCATGATTATATTTTCTAACCTGCTATGAATTGTTGAGATGTAATGTGCTCACTCCTGTCCTGACTGGACCTGTTGATAAATTTTATAAATAGCCTGGAGGTTGCCTGCTAGCCTAGAGGAGACAGTAGAGGTTGCATAGATAGCTAGGGTTTTTGCTTATAGTTTATTTTCAGTCATCTTGAGTTGTATTTATGGATTACTGTATTTGGGTTTTGAGATGTATTCTGAATTTGTATCTTAGACACTTAGACTTCTATCTGTTGTATCTCTTTTCGATTTTATGTTTTATCTATCTTCCTTTATGCTCTACCTTAGATGTGATTGAGTTACATTTGCTATGTCACCCCCATTCGGGGAGTATAAACTGTTTAGTCTTATACTGTTAGATGCATTGAGACCTAGGACAGCGTTCTACCGCCGACACTGCGGCGTAGGCTGGGCGTTGTTACGTTCTCGTGCCCTAACTCTAGGGTGCGGGTCGTGACACATGTGGCTATGTTTCTCACTATGGACCGGCATCTTTTGGAGGATCTTGAGAGTCTGGGGATCGAGATTGTTCTACCAGGATTTGGAGGGCAGATGATGCACACGCAGATACTGTCAGGACTGTTAGAGAAGATCAAGGAGGCCCAGTTTCTTGATGAGGGGCTCCGATGTCTCAGAGGCCAGGCGGAGGCAGGATTGCTCGACGACTTCACTATTACAGAGGATGGATCCCCGAGGAACGGGAACCAGTTTTGTGTGCCCAAGGATTTGTGGGAGGAGGTGATGCAGGAGGCCCACCAGTCGCAGTATTCTATTCATCCTGAGTCTACCAAGATGTACAAGGATCTGCGAGAGTATGTTTGGTGGTATGGGATGAAGAGAGAGGTTGCTAGATTTGTTTCCAGATGCCTTGTGTGCCAGCAAGTCAAGTCGGAGCGCCAGAGACCAGCGGGATTACTCCAGACTTTACCTATTCCAGAATAGAAGTGGGAGCATATCACCATGGACTTCGTCTTTGGATTACCACGTACACCCAGCGGCAAGGATTATATTTGGGTGATCGTGGACAGACTGACGAAGTCTGCTCATTTTATTTTGTTCAAGGTTGGGTTGTCGATCGAGAAACTTACAGACCTCTACATGCGACAGATTGTGCGAATTCACGGGGTACCGGTGAGCATCGTTTCAGACAGAGACAGCTGCTTCAGATCACATTTCTGGAGGAGTCTACAACTGAGCTTGGGATCACAGTTGAAGTTTCGTACCGCCTATCATCCACAGACGGACGGGCAGTCCGAGAGGACCATTCAGACATTGGAGGACTGCTACGGGTTGTGCACTTGACTTCGACGGCTCGTGGGAGGATCATTTGCATCTAGTAGAGTTTGTCTATAACAACAGTTATCAGGCTAGCATCGAGATGACTCCGTTCGAGGCACTATACGGGCGAAGATGTTGCACACCTTTTTTTTGGGACGACGTTGGCGAGAGAGCTTTGCTTGGGCCAGAGATGGTGGTAGACTCAGCTGAGAAGGTCAGACTGATCAGGGAGCATCCCAGAGTTGCACAGGATCGGCAGAAGCACTGGACGGACAGCAGCAGACGGCCACTAGAGTTCGCGGTTGGAGATAGAGTGTTCCTGAAGATCTCGTCGACTAGGGGTGTCATTCACTTTGGAAGAGACGGGAAGCTCAGTCCGAGATTCATCGGGCATTTCGACGTGACTGCACAGATTAGCGAGGTGGCATATCGATTAGCACTTCCAGCTAGCTTGGAGGGAGTCCACGATGTTTTCAATGTGTCTCAGCTCCGAGCTACATTCCAGACCCGAGCCATGTGGTGGACTACGCAGAGGTAGAGGTGGGTCCGAGTTTGACCTACGAGGAGCAGCCAGTTGAGATCCTTGACAGGAGAGAGAAGCAGCTGAGGAATCAGGTTATTCCACTTGTCCGCGTCATGTGGAGGTACCACTCTCCAGGAGAGTCCACATGGGAGCGCGATGACGAGATACGGAAGCGCTATCCCAATCTATTTGATTGATTTGATTGTACTCCGTTTCTTTTGAAATTCTATTTTCAATAAATGACGAGTGTTTGGATCTTTTGTGATTTACTGAGATTTATTTTCGGGTCTTCGAATTTCGAGGATGAAATGTTTTAAGGAGGGGAGATTTGTAACTCCACTTCCGATTTTGAAAAAAATATATATAAATTTGATTTTTTTAATAATAACAATTATTGATTTAAGTTTCAAATAATAAGTTAGTTTTAAATAATAATTTTGGTGATCTATTTTGGAGGGAATTAATTTTGAGCAGAATTTTCAAATTTAAAAGTTTGTTGTAACAAACTTAGTGGTCCTCATTCCTTTTTAAAAAATTTCTAACTGTTTTAACTAAAATCCTAAAATAAATGAAAAGGGGGAGGGGGATTTCGTAAAATTAATTGAGCGGAGGGGTTAGTTTTTAAATAGTGAAAAAGGGTAAGGGTTTATTTGCATATTTGCTTTTGGTGGAGGGACCGAAGTGAAAATTTCACTTCTTCTCTATATTTATTTTGATCGGAGAGAGAGTGACTCATTTTACTGAGTCCTCTATTCTCCATTTCCCTCTTTCTATTTCCCTCGGCTGACTCGGTAACCCTAGGCGGGGCTCCGACAGCAGTGGCGGTCGAGCTATTCTCCGGCGACGCCTCCGACAGCAGATCTTCTCCAAGCAGCACTTCGACCTTCCAGCGTGCGGCCTTGAGTGCAGACCGACTACTCCGGCGGCGACCACCCCACGGCTACAACCCTAGGCGAAACTCTATTCTCCGGCGTTCTCCTTTACATCGACTGGTGAGTATGATCGGTTATCTCAATTTGAGTATGATTTGATTTCCACAAATTTTTCGATCGAGTGATGTTGTTTTCCTTAAAAAATTTAGTTGTTTCACTCTTATCTGGTCGAGGCATCGGAGAGAGAGAGAGCTGTCATCGATTTTGAATCGACTCGGGTGTTTTTCAGATCCCTAAATTGGTGAGTTATTTTGTTGTAAATTGATCCTTCTTGTTTGATCCACTGATTGATGCAATTACGGACCAGATCGATGTCGATCAGTGAGAATTGCCATCGACGGATTTCTGTGGATCTTCGTGACTTGTTCAATCGAATTCTGAATACTCGCAAGGTGAGTTGTAACTAAATCCTTTCTAATACGGTTCTTGTGATCTCCTCTGTTGGTCTCTGTCAGAATGATATTCGGTGGATCGATCATTTTGTTTGATTCATTTCTCTATTTTTTTCTTATTTTCTACTGAGATCCCTGAGATCCCCAAGTTCTGTACCTTGATTCAAGGGAACTGGAGTGAGGATCTTGTATGGATGATCGTTTCTGTTTGTGTTAATGATTGACTCAGGTTATTTGAAATTCTGAGGACGCAAGGATTTTTGTTTGATTTCTTGGGTTGCACTTGTTCATCCGGATCTATTTTCAGGTATGACTATTTTTCTAGAGATCAAATTCTTGCTGGGAATTATATGTACATGTGTCTGAAATTAGAATGGTTGGGTTGTAGGCTTGCAGTTGCATTTTGTGTTCGTGTCGTACGTTGTAGACAGCGTTGCGTTCGTGTTTGGGTGATCGTGCTTTACGTTCGTGTCCAAATGGTGGTGTCGAGCCTGGATTTCCTGATGCTAGGCACCTTTCTTTTGATCGGGGGAAATTGAAGGTTGTAACTGTTGGAAGGGGGATTAGAACCAGCAGGGATTAGCATAGTGGCGCTTATTTTGTTCTTCTCAATTTAATATTGATTGTAAATTTTTAAAATAGGTTTTGGTGTTGTGTTTCTTAGTCCTGTTCGAATTCTTTTGAGATGAAAAATTCTTTTATTTCTTATTTATTGGGTGCTTGGTAATAGTAGATTCAGTGAAGACTCCTGAATGTATATGTTTTTTCTGTGGTTGACTCGAGGATGGGTTGTCCATAGATTTTGAGCCTAGAAGTTGTAGCAGCATTATATATAGTTGTTCATCTACCTGATTGCCTTGTATCGAGTAATCTCCTGATGAAGGAAGGATAGTTTGATTTTTGTCAATTTTTAGTTGTGGTATTGGTTCGACTTTATAACCATGAAGGATTCTAAATCTAATTGACAGTCTAGATGTCATATCAACTACAAAGTTCATGAAGTTAAATATTTTTACCTGTCAAGTTTGGTTGTTTCCTATGTTACCTATAAATGTCAATTTATGTTTGATAGTTGGATTTAGGGATGGGTGTGCTGAACCCATTAGTGTAGTTTCACTTATGATGTAAGATGAACTTGAGTAAACCAAGTTCTGGTTTGTTGCGAATTATACTATATGGATCAATATTAGCTAAAATCAGAATATTTATATAAGTATTGATCATAGAATTTATCTACGATGATAAGTACCTTATGAGATATTTTGTGTAGCAAATTAGAAATTGAAGTTCCATTCTAAAAACTAACAGGTTGAACTATACTCAATAATTAAACTAGAAAATGGCTAATTAGTTAAAGGTTTTAGTGTTAGCAACAAATAATTAGCTAATGACTAATGTTTATAACTTAACCAACTTGTACCTAATTTAAACATGCATACATCCAGCTCTATTGTCTACCCGTACTTTTCCGGAGCAAGGCAAGTACTTTTCTACGGTTTTGTGTATTTACATTTTGTACTCTCTTGTGACACGTCATGGCACGACATCATGTACTCATGTACTCTTGTTCTAGTACTTATTAGTGTCGGGTGGGAAATACACTAACCATGTGACCAATCCCGGTTACTACACTCATGTGCCTAGCTTAGGCCTCGCATCGTGCACGCGGGCCCTAAGTCGTACCATATTCATGTACTCCTGTGCATGCTCTTGTACTCACCCCAGCCGGTCACATGGACTAGATGTATTTCGATATTGTGCACTTATCATGTCTGGTACTACAGGATTATAGTGTCATTTCTGTACTTTATATTTCATGTACTTTACATGTTTCTGTACTTTACATTCATGTACTATAGTTCATGTACTTATTTCTATACTACTTTTCTGTACTTTCATGTTCATTCCTGTATTTCATTTTCTGTACTCCTGTACTCTGTTCATGTCATGTTCATGTTTCATTACCTAGAACTGTACTTTGCTCCGCTCCTGAATAGGATATGTTGCAGGTGAGTTGGAGGCCCTTTGCGACACATTTATGGCTGAGAGCCGGTAGATGCAGGAGCCAGCTGTAGTTGCTCTCGACTTAGAGGCGCAGAAGCCTAGAGCTTTACCATTAGCACTTTACATTTTTTTCTTGTATTTGAGACTAGTAGACCCTATCTTTCATTTTGGTGAAATGTAATAAATTCTGAGACTTGTACTTCACTCTGGGTTTGGGATACATTTATAGATGTGATTTCATACTTGTTCATATTTATCTGGTTAGATTTTTCTAGTTTGGTACAGCTTACTTAGTCGTGTCTAACGACGAAGGCTGGACGTGTCCGACTGATGTCCGATTAATCGGGAGCGGGTCGTGACAGTTCCCAAGGTTCATTCATCTTGCATGAACGAATCTTGGAGGAGAAGGTTCATTCCCTTATGGCTATATAAGGAGATGGTTTGGGAGATGTTTGGGTTAATCCTCCTTGTGATCTTGGTGCTAGAAGTGGTGGTGCTCTTGGTGCTCCTTGCTTGCGGCGTTCTTCCGGACGGTGCTTCTACTTCGTGTGCTTCTTCACCAAAGTGTCTTCCATACTTGTGTATGAGAGATCCTCTTGAGTGTATCCAAGAGAGTTTGTAACTTTGTAATTCCACTATTCTTAGTGGAGGAAGAAAGAAAAGAACTATTGTTGTCCGAGTACGTAGGCACATAGCCGAACCTCGTTAATTCTCTTGTCTTTTGTATGTTTGTTTTTCTTTTCTTTTCTCTAGCCTCCGTGTTAAGCGGATAAGCTAAACTTCAACTCATTGTAGCTCCCACGATAAGTGGGTAAGCTATCTCCATCCCAATTAGCGGTATCAGTGCATACCCAACAGTTCTAACTAACTTTATAGCAATGGAAGCTTCTCTCCATCGCATTCTACAACACATAGGTCCCTTGTGTCGTATTTGTGGATTGGAAGCTGAAACTACAGACCATCTATTTCTCAAACTTGATTCAAATAATTTAGAGGATATCCTGAGTATTCTCCTTAACTCCAAAGACCCAAACTTGTTTATTTACTCCAGCTGTTTGACCTGGGCTATATGGAAAGCAAGGAACAAGAAGGTGTTTGATAATTACAATAACAATAAGTCACTCAAAACCAAAGTTCATCGGACCAAACGGTCCCAAATTAATTATTATGGACACCTCCTCCTATGGACTATCTTAAATGCAATTTTGATGGAGCATTCATAGAAGGCAAAATGGCTTGGGCTGCAATCATTAGGAATGCTAGAGGCGAATTCATGGCTTGGGCTGCAATCATTAGGAATGCTAGAGGCGAATTCATGGCTGCAATCATTAGCAATATATACTGTTACTTGTTTTCTTCATGTTGAGACTTGAGATGCTGAAATTTTGAATCAATATATACTTACTGTGAACCAGTGGGAACGAAAGCAGCTCCGATTTTGTTATCATAATCTAAATGTTCGTCTCACTAGGAATTACTTAATAATTATGAAATTGGAACAACAACAATTTGATTGCTTATTTCACATATCATCACTCCCCGCTTGATCAATTACATAGAAGTTTGCTTGTTGCTGCAACCAAACTTTCAAATATGAAAGGACAAACAAATAAATTAAAAAGACGCAACCAAGCGCTGAAACTATGTGACGCTTGAGCTCATACACACAATCATGGACAAGGTTCAACATAATATTGTTCAGATTTATTTGGACAGGAGAGAGTAAATTGGAAGTTGGGAACTAACAAACATTATTTTGTCATGCAGGCCTATTGGATTTAAGATGCTCAACAAATTTGGTCACGTATGAGTCTTGCACCTCCTTGTTCCCAATCACACTCTTCAGTTCCCTACTCCTAGCCCTATAGCCCTCCCCACCCTCTTCCACCATGACCAACCTCAGGGTCTCCGAAATTCCGATACCGTCAAACGCTCCATCCTCGTCGTTCCTCGGCACCTCCTTGCTGACCCCTTTGTCCACGAGAAGTCGAGCAATCAGTGCCTGATCGATAATCATCGTAGAGGATCAGGGCCAGTCCGAGCTGTAGGCCCTCCGTCACAGAGCTCCACCCGCAGTGCGTCATGAACCCTCCGACCGCAGGGACTCAAGAGACTCACCTGTGGGACCCACCCCTGGCATACGATCCCCCGGCCGGCGGTCCGGTCCTCGAAGCCGTCCGGCAGCACCTCTGCCAGCCCATTGGGCCACCTCAAGGCCCAAACGAAGGGGAGCCCAGATAGCTCAAGCCCACGGGCAATCTCGTGGACTTGTTCCCTGTTGAGTCTCACCTCGCTGCCGAAGGCTACATAGACCACCGACCCATGGGCTCGATTGTCCAGCCATTCAAAGGCCCCGGCCCACTCTTTTAAACTAGCGACGGACTCATTTGGCGACGCCGGAGGGAAGTGGCCAACAGGCAACACTGTCTTGCCATATATGTCCTTGAGGAGATCCAGCCACTCCGCCTCGATCTCGAAGCAGCTCCGGACGGCGACCAGGTCGCATTCCCTGATCGTGACGCCGAAGCGGTAGGCCTCCGAGACGCCGGAGGCGTCGGGAGCGTAAACCGGCCCGAGGACCATCCTGGCCTCGGGCGGGCCGGAACGCCACGGAGGTCGGGAAGGGGACCCAGTCGGGCACGACGGTGAAGTCCTCCGGGGCGAGCCTCCGGGGGCTGATGAGCTCGTCCGGAGGGCCAATGAAGCCGAGTTGGGCCGCGTTGAAGATGCAAAGGAAGGCGGTGCGCACGTTGAGGGACCTCGCGACGGGTGCGGCCCAGTAGGGGGAGTAGTCGCACAACAACCAGTCGACCGGCGGGGCGGCGGAGGAGAGGAAGTCGGCGAGGGGGCCGGAGAGGGAGTCGTATGCGCAGCGGAGGAGGGGGCGGAGGTGCTCGGTGGAGTCGGTGAGCTCGGAAGTGGAGTTAACGGGGGCTTGCACGGAAGGGGTTAGGGGGACGAGGCGGAGGAGAGGGGGAGGTGGCTGTCGGAAGTAGGGAGACGGTGGAGATTGGGAGGGGTGGAGAGGAAGGAGACGCGGTGGCCGAGGAGGGCGATGCGGGTGGCCAGCCCGACGTAGGGGGTCAGGTGGCCTCCGGCGAGCCACGGGAGGAATGCGACGTGGAGCGGGCTGTCGGTAGCCATTTCGATCACAAGAAGGGTTTGGATAGGAACTGCAGCCTGCTAGCAGGAGCATGCAGTCGTATAAGAAACAAACCGAGACGTTAACATCAGCCAACTAATCCGACCCAGAATTGTCCATGGGATCCAAAAATAAATTTTGGATCGATCATGGAATGAAAGCCATGTGACTGTGACAGAATAGTGTGACCACTACCGTGTAATAAATTTTGAGTCATCCACTAAACCATATTTTACCCACATACAAGGACGGAACTGTAGCGTGGATTAGTCCAGTCCATCCAAATTTTGTCTTTTTTTTTTTTTTTTTTTTCCGATCTTGGAATCTATATCCAACTTGTTAGTCTACTCCAAGCTCCTGCACACCAATCCAGTTTTACAAACTTCCCCTCCCCAGCCACACACAAGCCCTCCCCCTTCCCCCCCCCCCCCCCCCCCCCTTCTCTCTCTCTCTCTCTCTCTCTGTGTACAGTACTTCCATGTCTTGTACGTTTGCAAACACATCCTTGCTCTGGGCAGAGTTAAGTCAGGATCAATCTCTTCGAGTTGTGTGCGACGACAGGATACCGGCATAGCGGAGGTTTTACCACTAGAAGCATCCGAAAAAGTCTGCAGATAGACCTGGATTAACTCTTAAGAGTGTTTCATGCGCGACTTCCCCGGAGGCCGGTAAATTTAATTTTTGTTTATTTTGTTTGCAGATTATTAGAGAAAAAAATCAAATATTTCTAACAATCTAAGAGTTAATCATTCGTGTTATTATTTTAGATGTTTTGGATCCAAAAATATCCTAGGCGTATGGAATCACAGCCATGGAATGAAAGCCATTTGAATGTGACAGAATCAGTGTGACCATTGCTGCGTAATAAATTTGGGTCGCTTACTAAACCATATTTTACACACAACAAGGATGGAACTACAACGATGACGAGGGTGGGCTCCACAATAGAATTATTTGTGTGGGTGGTACAAATCAGAAATAGCATTATTTTCAAATAATCAGCATAGTAAAAAAAAAAAATTGGTTCGGACTCACCTCCACAAGGGTGGTTAAAATCAGTACTATCCATATTTTGAAAATTAATTTTTAAGAAAGAAGAGAACCAAACAAAGAGAAAGAGAGAGAAAGAAAAATCCCAAGAAAAAATATTATGTAAAATTAAAATTACTTGGAACGTCAACTTGAGGGAAGAAATGTTGAACTCCAAGAAATTTTGCAAAAGTAGAAGTCTCAAGAGCGCTGCAGTTTGGCATCCAGAAAGTTGTATTTCAAAATCCAGAAACTTGTTATTTCAAACTCCAGAAATTGATAAGCTTATATTGTAAGAGGGGGAAGAAATATTTGTGTATAATTTTCTGAATTTCGGACTATTTATAGATTTATTTTGGTACAAAATGACCTATTATACAATCAAAATAAAGTTGTTATAAGGGTATTTTGACATTAAATAGTCAAAAAATAGCCCTCAAATTGAGGGCTATTTCGGTCTTTTTGGGATTGAAACGGTCAAAAAAAACAAAAATCGGTCTAGACCGGGTCGGTCTGGATCGGCCGATCGGGTTTAACCGGCCCAAACCTGCTGTCAAACCTGGCCAGGCCGGGCCCGACCGGCCCGACCGGATTTACCGGGTGTAACCTGTAGTGCCCCGTCCCTACATCGTGCCCCGTCTCCGTCCACGGGGTGCGCGAGAAAGGAACACTGTCGCTATCGATTTGGTCGGGACCGATAGGTCGGGATCAACCGAGTCGATCGAACGGGAACGGTTGAATTAAGATCCATTCCTCGTTATGGAATGTCTTCTTCGGAACCAAGTCCCATATTCAGCGGGTTGCGCCTCGAGGATTGGCTCTGCGGCTGAGTCGGAGAGACCTCCCGTTGCTCTGGTTTTCATGCCGCACTTGATTTGGCTTTGGCTTTGGCTTTCGTGAATGCGTTTTCGTGAATGTTTTCGATGGGTTTTCGTGATGCATTTTCGAGCTTCGCATTCATATCGAATATCCTTGAATTATACAGTGTTCTAATCAGTTGCTTATGCGATTGCAGGTGATCGCGTAGGCGACGTCAGCGCAGCCAACCGGTCGCTCGCTTGAAGCAAGGCTAAGGCGAGTGGCTAACCTCCTTCGTCTCGTCCCTCTATTTCAAACTCAACATGTGAAGTAAATGAATGCTTGTCATAATAGTGTAGAATCAAAGAAATCATGGCACGATTCTTCACGAAACACCTGCTATCAAACTGCCGGTTTTGAAAATAGAAAATGCGCTTTCTTATACAAATCCACTTAGCCTATGCAAACAATGAATGAATCGATTAACGTTTATCGCAACGATACGGCTAAGTAAGCAAATCAACTAAGTCCAAAGGAAAACGGTCATTGGACAACTTGTCGACAAGGTGAAGTTTCCTCGAACGGTTGCCTAGGCCAAGGGACCGATTCGGCCCGGAGGAACGAGTGTAGCAGCGCCAACCCTTCATCGGCGCGAGTTATGCGGGCACTTTCGTACAGGGCTAGCTACCCGACGCGAAAGGGGCGTCGTCTAACCAAATGCTATAGTCCGCGATGGCTTGACATTGCCAGTGGCCTTTATACCCCTTTTCACTGCTTAACAGGTGCACGGGACACGGGATGAACATGATAATTGCTTAATGATATACAAGTTCATATGCTTGCCTCAAAACATGTTAACATGCAAATCGAACAGGATGGTTAGAAAGATCATTGAAATAGCTAGCTAACATGTTTACGAAACTTCTTGAATCAAATGCAGAGCTTGGATTTAATTAGCCATTCGCCAGTACATGTGTTTCGTGCTGATCCTCGCTCTTTGCAGGTCCCGCGAACCAGGAAGGACGCGCCAGCTAGCTCGGCGGCGTTCGTGACTTTTGAAGCTTCGGCCGTGTGTCGAAGACTTACTCTGCGACTCCACTTTTGAAGGCTCTCGACAGTCCAAAGGAAATGACTCAGCGTCCCTCCCTTCCAGGTCAATGGAGTACTTGTGTATACTGAGGGATGTGTGCAATGTATGGAACGGCTATCTCATCGGCACTCTTTTGTAATCGAGTCATGTTGTAGCCCGCGCGGCAGAGTCTTGTATCGGAGTCTGTAAAAGATGTTCATTATCAATAAAGATCAAGTTCCTTTACTTATTGTGTATCAATTTGTCTGCGTACTCTCTTAGATCTCGTGTCTCGGATTACCTTATGACTAGGCCTTGTGCGATCGCAATTTAGGTTCGCACGGCATCACGCCCGGGGGACGACTATCGATTCGACGGAATCGGGGCGTGACATAATGGTATCAGAGCACGGCTTTACGTCCTTGGCCTCCAGTGTCGAGTTTTAGTCTCCAACCGTTGACCTCGTGTCGATGAGAAGAGTTGTTCCATACGCTGAACCCAGGACATTTTCTGAAACTAACGAGAGTTGCCTTCCTTTTTCCCTGCAGTTACGGGAGCTCAGGCGAAGACGAGACGAGCGCTTCCAGCGGCTCGAGTGCTTCTAGGCCCGAGCATTCCGTTAACCCAACGGGAATGACGCCTACTGTAGCCGGACCTTCCGGCGACCCGATGCAACGTATGCTGCAGATGCTTGAAATGCAGCAACGTCAGAACGAGCTCTATCGTCAGCAAGCGGAGGCTCGTCAGACCCAATTTGAGAGTCGGTTCGAGGCTCAATTCAAGCTGCAACAACAGCAGCTGAATACCCTCCAACAGATCGTACAGTCGGTCGTCGGCAACAACAACAACTCAACGATGACACCTGCCGTGACCCAGCCTGCGGTTCGATCCAACGAAGCTGAACCAGAGGCGCCCGCGCTCTCACCTGCAGCACCGAGAAGTTCTAACTTCGACGTGTCAAAATTCACGAAAAGCTGCCGCACTTCCTTCAACGGCACAGAAGATCCATCCGTGGCGATCGACTGGTTGGAGGAGCTGGAAGACAAGTTCGAGCTTCTGGGTGTCGAGGACTCGAAGAAAGTCGCGTGTGCTCAACTTCTACTTCGAATGAACGCGCACGATTGGTGGGCTGTGCAGAAGCGGGCTATTCGACGTGAAGACGAGCCGGCGGCGATCTCATGGGCGACATTCAGAAATGCGTTCGAGAACGAATATCTTTCTGCAGCCGTGCGACAGGAAAAAGAAAATGAGTTCATGCAGTTGACGCAAGGGAATATGACTGTACGACAATATGCGGCTAAATTCAACAAACTGGCCAAGTTCGCCGGGGACTATTTACCTACACCACCGCAAGTCGAGCAAAACGATTTGTAGTGGGCCTGCGTTCCTCTATCCGTGCTCATGTCTCGGTGCCGGAATACAAAACTGTGGGCGAGGCACTCAACCATGCCATCCGTCTGGAGTCCGAGTATCCTCCTACTACTACCGGCGCTGTTAACTTTAATAACAAACGCCATAGTAATGCGGGAGGCAACAACGCACATAAGCGTCAACATCGCGCAACCAGACGAAGGAACGGATGGTCTGCAATTTCTGCCACAAGGACGGGCATCTGGACACCGACTGCCGACTTAAGAACAGAGTCTGTTTCGCATGCGGCAAGAGGGATCACCTCGTAAGGGACTGTCCGGAAGCTGCGTCGACCCAACGCCCGCCCCAACATCAACAAAACCGAGGCCAAGCACCTCGGGCTCCACCGACCACAACAGAATGGCCAAGACCGTCGCCCCAATGCTCAGGGCCGTGTCTACGCCATGACCCGAGATGAAGTGTTCGCATCTGACACAGTCGTGACAGGTATACTGCAATTCAATAATAAACCTGCTCGTGTATTGTTTGATTCAGGTGCCACATAGTTTCATATCGGCGGACTTTGCCGCGAGCACAAATTTCCTCTGACACCGCTCGGTCTCGAGCTCACTGTTAACCCGTCGGGCATGCCACTAGCTGCGAGTTTAGTCTGCGGTGACGGAATCATCTGTAGGTGGTCAAAAGGTCAGTCTCGATGCGATAGTTCTAAATATTAAGGACTACGATATCATTCTGGGGATGGATTGGCTCGGTCCGTGCAACGCAACCATAGACTGTGCTGAAAAGAAGGTCACATTCCGCATACCGGGAGTGCCCGAATTCTGCTACTCGTGTGGTGAGGCGTCGCCGACCTGCATGGTGATCTCTGCAATATCTGCTCGACGGATGCTGTATTCCGGGTGCGAAGGCTATCTAGCTTCCGTTCGAGACATGCGACTGGATGGTGCAAACGCGGGTCAGACCGACGTTGTGGCAGAATTCCCCGATGTGTTCCCGGACGAGTTGCCCGTGCCGCCCGATCGAGAGATTGAGTTCACTATCGATACCTTCCCCGACACTCGACCGATCTCGAAGACCCCATACAGGATGGCCCCTGCAGAGCTGAAAGAACTCAAGGTGCAGTTACAGGAATTGCTCGACAAGGGATTTATCCGACCCAGCGTCTCGCCGTGGGGAGCGCCCGTACTGTTTGTCAAGAAGAAGGATGGCTCTATGCGTCTTTGTATCGACTACCGTGAGCTGAATAAAGCCACCGTCCGGAACAAATACCCCCTGCCCCGCATAGATGATCTGTTTGACCAGCTCCAAGGAGCCACGGTGTTTCTAAAATTGATCTGCGTTCGGGTTACCATCAACTCAAGATCAAGCCGGACGATGTGCCAAAGTCTGCATTTCGCACTCGTTACGGCCATTACGAGTTCCTGGTAATGCCGTTCGGCCTAACGAATGCCCCTGCTGCTTTCATGGATTTAATGAATCGGGTGTTTCGACCATTCCTCGACAAGTTCGTAGTAGTCTTTATCGACGATATACTCGTCTACTCGAAGAATCGGCAGCAACACACTGAGCATCTGCGGACCGTGCTTCAGACCCTTCGAGAAAATCAATTGTACGCGAAGCGAAGCAAATGTGAATTCTGGCTTAGCAGCGTCGCATTCCTCGGACACATCATTTCTGCTGAAGGCATCGCGGTCGACCCAAAGAAAGTTGAAGCCGTCGTTGATTGGAAGCGGCCAACGTCCGTCAGCGAGATTCGAAGTTTCCTTGGCTTAGCGGGATACTATCGACGCTTCGTGAAAGACTTCGCGAAGATCGCATCGCCTCTGACTCGCCTCACCCAGAAAGGAGTCGCCTTCGAATGGTCAGACGATTGTGAAGCTTCATTCCAAGAATTAAAGCAACGGCTCGTCTCGGCCCCGATACTCGCACTTCCAGAAGGGACTGAGGGTTTCCAGATATTCAGCGATGCGTCCGGCCAGGGCTTGGGGTGTGTGCTGATGCAGCGGAACAAGGTGATATCTTTTGCTTCCCGACAGCTAAAGCCGCACGAGAATTATCCCACGCACGACCTGGAGTTAGCGGCGATTGTGTTCGCGTTGAAATTGTGGCGTCACTACCTCTATGGCGTGGCGTGCACGATCTATACCGATCACAAGAGCCTCAAGTATCTATTCACGCAGAGGGAACTGAACTTGCGGCAGAGGCGCTGGCTTGAACTGATCAAGGACTACGACTTGACTATCGACTATACGCCGGGAAAGGGAAATGTTGTGGCAGACGCTTTGAGTCGGAAGTACATTGCCTCGTTATCCATCGACCCCAGATTGCTACACCTAGAAGAGATGGGCATCGAGCTCCGAGTCAGATTCCGGAATGTACAGTTGGCAAAGTTGCAGTTAGAGCCGAGCTTGCTTGAAAAGATCAAGACCGCTCAGACGAACGATCCGTACCTGAAGAAAGTGCGAGAGCTAATTTCGACAGGCAGGACGACCGACTTTGCGAAGACGAAACCGGCGTGCTTCGATTGAAGGGTAGGCTATGCGTTCCGGACGATTCAGAACTCAGAAAGGAGATCCTGTCGGAGGCGCACTATGCAAATACACTTTGCATCCAGGCAGTACCAAGATGTATAAGGACCTCCGCACGACCTTTTGGTGGCACGGGATGAAGAGAGATGTGGCGCTCTTCGTGTCGCAATGCATGGCCTGTCAGCAGTGAAAGCTGAGCATCAGCGACCGGGCGGGGAGATGCAGAACCTCGCTATTCCCGAGTGGAAATGGGATCATGTCACTATGGATTTTATGTTGGCCTGCCGAAGACACCACGGGGGAACGACGCCATCTGGGTCATCGTCGATCGATTAACCAAGTCAGCGCACTTTATCGCCATCAAAGTTACTTGGAGCGTTGATCGCCTGGCGCAGATTTATCTTGACGAGATAGTTCGGCTGCACGGAGTTCCAGTATCCATCGTCTCTGATCGGATTCACGATTCATGTCGCGATTCTGGAGTAGCCTTCAGTCGGCGCTGGGAACCAAGTTGCAGTTCAGCTCAGCTTACCATCCTCAGACCGACGGCCAAACGGAGCGCGTCAACCAGATTCTCGAAGACATGCTACGGCTCTGCGCAATTGACTTCAAATCAAGTTGGGACGTCCACCTACCGCTGGCGGAATTTGCATACAACAATAGCTACCAATCCAGCATCCAAATGGCGCCGTATGAAGCTTTGTACGGCCGGAAGTGCAGATCGCCCATTTGCTGGGATGAAGTCGGGGAACGGCAGATACTCGGCCCGGAGCTGGTGGAACAGACTGTGGAAAAGGTCAAGCTCATCCGGGAAAGATTAAAGACCGCACAGAGTCGTCAGAAAAGCTATGCAGACATTCATCGTCGACCGCTCGAGTTTCTAGTAGGCGATCACGTATTTCTCAAAGTGTCGCCCATGCGGGGAGTTACTCGGTTCGGCACAAAGGAAAGTTGAGTCCGAGATTCGTTGGGCCGTTCGAAATACTTGAACGGGTCGCGCCAGTGGCCTACAAAATTGCCCTACCGCCGGCGCTTGATGGTGTACACAACGTCTTCCACGTCTCTCAGTTGCGGAAGTACGTGCACGACCCTAGCCACGTGGTAGATTTTGGCCAGCTGGAGCTAAAGTCAGACTTATCCTACGTCGAAGAGCCAGTTCAAATCTTAGAACGCAAGGATAAGTTGCTGCGAAATCGAGCGATCCCTCTCGTCCGTCCTCTGGAAGAACCACTCGGTCGAAGAGTCGACGTGGGAGCTTGAATCGAGATGAAGGATAAATTCCTTCATTGTTTTCGTAGAGGTAGGTTCCATCTTTAAGTTTCGAGGACGAAACTTTTTATTAGTTGGTTATGGTGTAGTGCCCCGTCCCTACATCGTGCCCCGTCTCCGTCCACGGGGTGCGCGAGAAAGGAACACTGTCGCTATCGATTTGGTCGGGACCGATAGGTCGGGATCAACCGAGTCGATCGAACGGGAACGGTTGAATTAAGATCCATTCCTCGTTATGGAATGTCTTCTTCGGAACCAAGTCCCATATTCAGCGGGTTGGCCTCGAGGATTGGCTCTGCGGCTGAGTCGGGAGAGACCTCCCGTTGCTCTGGTTTTCATGCCGCACTTGATTTGGCTTTGGCTTTGGCTTTCGTGAATGCGTTTTCGTGAATGTTTTCGATGGGTTTTCGTGATGCGTTTTCGAGCTTCGCATTCATATCGAATATCCTTGAATTATACAGTGTTCTAATCAGTTGCTTATGCGATTGCAGGTGATCGCGTAGGCGACGTCAGCGCAGCCAACCGGTCGCTCGCTTGAAGCAAGGCTAAGGCGAGTGGCTAACCTCCTTCGTCTCGTCCCTCTATTTCAAACTCAACATGTGAAGTAAATGAATGCTTGTCATAATAGTGTAGAATCAAAGAAATCATGGCACGATTCTTCACGAAACCTGCTATCAAACTGCCGGTTTTGAAAATAGAAAATGCTTTCTTATACAAATCCACTTAGCCTATGCAAACAATGAATGAATCGATTAACGTTTATCGCAACGATACGGCTAAGTAAGCAAATCAACTAAGTCCAAAGGAAAACGGTCATTGGACAACTTGTCGACAAGGTGAAGTTTCCTCGAACGGTTGCCTAGGCCAAGGGACCGATTCGGCCCGGGAGGAACGAGTGTAGCAGCGCCAACCCTTCATCGGCACGAGTTATGCGGGCACTTTCGTACAGGGCTAGCTACCCGACGCGAAAGGGGCGTCGTCTAACCAAATGCTATAGTCCGCGATGGCTTGACATTGCCAGTGGCCTTTATACCCCTTTTCACTGCTTAACAGGTGCACGGGACACGGGATGAACATGATAATTGCTTAATGATATACAAGTTCATATGCTTGCCTCAAAACATGTTAACATGCAAATCGAACAGGATGGTTAGAAAGATCATTGAAATAGCTAGCTAACATGTTTACGAAACTTCTTGAATCAAATGCAGAGCTTGGATTTAATTAGCCATTCGCCAGTACATGTGTTTCGTGCTGATCCTCGCTCTTTGCAGGTCCCGCGAACCAGGAAGGACGCCCAGCTAGCTCGGCGGCGTTCGTGACTTTTGAAGCTTCGGCCGTGTGTCGAAGACTTACTCTGCGACTCCACTTTGAAGGCTCTCGACAGTCCAAAGGAAATGACTCAGCGTCCCTCCCTTCCAGGTCAATGGAGTACTTGTGTATACTGAGGGATGTGTGCAATGTATGGAACGGCTATCTCATCGGCACTCTTTTGTAATCGAGTCATGTTGTAGCCCGCGCGGCAAGAGTCTTGTATCGGAGTCTGTAAAAGATGTTCATTATCAATAAAGATCAAGTTCCCTTTACTTATTGTGTATATCAATTTGTCTGCGTACTCTCTTAGATCTCGTGTCTCGGATTACCTTATGACTAGGCCTTGTGCGATCGCAATTTAGGTTCGCACGGCATCACGCCGGGGGACGACTATCGATTCGACGGAATCGGGGCGTGACATAATGGTATCAGAGCACGGCTTTACGTCCTTGGCCTCCAGTGTCGAGTTTTAGTCTCCAACCGTTGACCTCGTGTCGATGAGAAGAGTTGTTCCATACGCTGAACCCAGGATATTTTCTGAAACTAACGAGAGTTGCCTTCCTTTTTCCCTGCAGTTACGGACAGGACAAGGTCCAATTTGTATCATTCAGATTAATTTGTTTGGACAGGAAAAGAGTAAGGTACTTGGAAGTTGGGAACTAATCGACATTATTTTCTCATGCAGGCCTATGGGATTTAAGATGCTCAACAAATTTGGTCAGGTATGAATCTTGCACCTCCTTGCTCCCAATCACACTCTTCATTTCCCTGCTCCTAGCCCTATAGCCCTTCCCACCCTCTTCCACCATAACCAACCTCAGGGTCACCGAAATTCCGATGCCGTCGAACGCTCCGTTCTCATAGTTTCTCGGCACCTCCTTGCCGACCCGCTTCTCCACAAGAAGCCGAGCATTCAGCGCCTGATCGAAAATCATCGGTACGAGGATCAGGGACAGTCCGAACTGCAGGCCCTCCGTCACCGAGCTCCACCCGCAGTGTGTCATGAACCCTCCGACCGAAGAGTGGCCCAGGAGCCTCACCTGTGCGACCCACCCATGGCATACGATCCCCCGGCCGGCCCGGTCCTCGAAACCCTCCGGCAGCACCTCCTTCAGCCCATTGGGCCACCTCAAGGCCCAAATGAAGGGAAGCCCGGATAGCTCAAGCCCACGGACAATCTCGCGGACCTGTTCCCTGTTGAGTCTCACCTCGCTGCCAAAGGCTACATAGAGCACCGACCCACGGGCTCTCTGTCCAGCCATTCGAAGGCTCCGGTCCAATCTTTTAAACTAGCGGCCGCGACGGACTCTTTTGGCACCACCGGAGGGGAGTGACCAACAGGCAGCACAGTCTTGCCATATATGTCCTTGAGGAGATCCAGCCATTCCGCCTCGAGCTCGACGCAGCTCCGGATGGCGACCAGGTCGCATTCCCTAACTGTAACGCTGAAGCGGTAGGCCTCCGAGACATCGGAGGCGTCGGGACCGAACGCCGACCCGAAGGCCGTCCTGGACTCGGGCCGCCGGAATGCCACCGAGGTCGGGAAGGGGACCCAGTCGGGCGCGATGGTAAGGTCCTCCGGGGCGAGCCTCCGGGGTCGGATGAGCTCGTCGGGAGGGCCAAAGAAGCCGAGTTGGGCCTCGTTGTAGATGCAGAGGAAGGCGGTGCGCACGTTGAGGGACCTCGCAACGGGCGCGGCCCAGTAGGAAATACACCATGAGTTATCTCAACAATATACTAGGGTGTGTTGTGAGAGATGCACATGGGGTGGTGACCCTAAGGAGGGAACCATGTGTGTGATTTTACTAGGAGGTAAGAATAAGGCTCCAAGGGTTAAGCATTAATGCTTTTGTCATTCTCTTGGATTAATTCTATTTGGAGCTAAGCCCCAAAGGGGCTTAGCGACTCGGACTCGGGCTCATGGGCTCATGAGGCGTAATGTGGCGTTTTGTTGGCACTTAGCACGTCAGCAGTCATGCGGTCTTTATGTGGCTGCATGTGGCTGCATGCGGCCCATGCGGCCCATGCGGTCCATGCGGTCCATACGGCTCATGCGGTCCATGCGGCCATGAGGCCATGCGGCCGTGTGGCTCATGCGACCAGGACTGCTACTTCCGCATGAAGGGTTCCGCTGACTGTGCAGACTACAAGTCAGTTATGGAAAGACTGATTTAATGCGATTAATTCAGATCCTATCTTTGTGGGATTTGGATTAATTTTGTTGCTATCTTTGTGGGATTTGAATTAATCTCATTGCTATCCTTTTGGGATTTGATTCAATCTTTCCATAACTGAAGAGGCGGCTAGGGTTTCCACCCTCTCTATAAATACTCTCTTCTGGCCTCCTTTGTGGTTACTACGAAAATTACAAGTCAGAAAAGGAGAAAGAGAGAGGTGTTGTTGCCGCCATTGCAAGTCCATCCGAGGAGTCAGAACAGAGGTGACTTCGAACGTTCCACAAGTTCTTCAACTTGCTGGTTCCTGGAAGCAGATCGTGTGGGGCGAATCTTGCTTTGAGCAACGGTGTTTTGACACCCCAGCATTGTTCTTCTTCTCATCTCTCTCTAGATTATTGTAACTCGTTCTGTCCCAATTGCAACACATTTGCAAGGAAGAACGAGAGATCTTCTCTTCTTTATTTTCCTCCTCCATATTGTAATCGGATTATTTGGTATTTGTATCATCGTAGATCTTTGTTGCATCTGTTTTACCATCTTTGATCAAGCCCCGGGACTAACAATCTCAAAGCAAGATCCGTGTAGATGGAAAACATTAATGCTTCGCTCCTCCAATCGGACTTCTGCAAATTGGAAAAGTTCGATGGAGAGCATTATCAAGTCTGGAAGAGAAAGGTTTACCTAACTCTTCAACTAAAAGACGTTGATCATGTTCTGTCGGAGGAAGAACCCTCTGTTCCAGACACTGGATCTACTGCCGCAATCAATGCGGCTACCAAACTCCAGGCCAAATGGAGAAGGGAAAATAGCATCTGCAGGCTTCTCATCCTGAATGCTATGGAGGACTCCCTGACAGAATCCTACTCGAAGAAGGAACTTGCCAGAGACATATGGGAGTCTGTGGAAAAACTGTATGAAGAACAAGAACAGGAGCAAAATGTTTGTGGTTGAAAAATATCACAAATTGCTCTTTGAGGACGAAAAGTCCATGTTGCCACAGGTGAAGGAATTTCTGAAGCTGCGTCAGAAATTGGAAGACGAAGAGATGCCCCTTCCCGACAAGTTTGTCGTCGGAGGGATTGTCTCAAAACTTCCTGCTGGATGGAGTACCTTCTATGCAAGGATGCACAGAAAGAAGCTAGACATTAGCTTGGGAGATCTACTTCAAGATCTATGTTGAGGACGAGATGCGTTCCCAACAGAAGGTGGACACTCTGTCCAAACAGTTGGCTAAAGCCAATCTTGTGCAGACGAGAGATCCCAAGGGAAGCAGGCGGCTTCTCATCCCAAGAAGAAGTACTTCACTAATCTGAAAGTGAAGGGTCCTTCATTCAAGCAACAGAAGACTAAGTCTCACGTGACTTGTTACAATTGTGGCAAAAAGGCCACTACAAGAGTGAATGCAGATCTAAGCCTAAACAATCAGAGAAAGGTGAGCCTAATAAGGTTTCATTGGTTTCTAACTTTGTTGCTATGATCGCACAGGTCACAACTGTGGGGGTTGACTCTGACTGGTGGATAGACACTGGTACGACTTGCCATGTCTGTTCTGTCAAGGAATGGTTCGTCACGTACCAGCCGATATCTGAGAAGGTTGTCATGGCGAACCAAGCCCAAGCTGAAGTTCTGGGGATCAGGACCGTGGAACTGAAACTCACTTCTGGGAACACTCTGACGCTTCAAGGTGTGAAGCATGTTCCGGCGATTGCCAAGAACCTGATCTCTGGGAGCCTGCTCTGCAACGCAGGCTTGAGGATGGACATCAATGCTGGTCAGATGGTGATGTCCAAAAAGGAACAAACTTCGAGAAGGCTTATCAAACCGAAGGAATGTTTAAAATTTAGCTTGTCAACCAGTTTGATGACATTAATGCAGTTATATTTTCTGATTATTCTCTTGAGTTGTGGCATAATAGACTAGGACATGTTCATTGTAAAAGAATTAACAAAATGTCTAGTCTAGGACTTATCTCCAAATGTGGGAGTATGGTGGAGAAGTGTGAAGTGTGTGCTCAGATGAAGATCACAAGGAAACCCTTTCATCGGGTCAATCAAAGCACAGATCTTCTGGAGTTGGTGCACTCCGATATCTGTGACTTCAAACATTTCTCCACGAAGGCCGGGATGAAGTATTTCATAACCTTCATCGACGACTTCTCAAAATACGCGTTCGTCTACTTGCTCAAGTCTAAAGATGAAGCCTTCGAGAAGTTCAGAGAGTTCAGGGCCGAAGCTGAACGGCAGACTGGACAACAACTCAAGAGGTTAAGAAGTGATCGAGGTGGGGAGTACAGGTCTCATGAATTCGCATCGTTCTGCAAAGAACATGGAATCATATGCGAGACTACTGCTCCATATTCTCCTCAATCCAACGGAGTATCGGAGAGGAAGAATAGAACGTTGACAGAAATGATGAACTCAATGCTGCTAACCGCGGGTCTTCCTAAATGCTACTGGGGAGAAGCTGCATTAACGGCCACTTTTATTCTAAATAGAGTGCCATATGCAACTTCGGACGTAACTCCTCATGAACTCTGGTTCAAAGTCAGACCAAACTTGAATGTCATTCGAGTGTGGGGGTGTCTGGCGTATGTGAAGCTCCCAGATCTGAAGATTCAGAAGCTAGGGACAAGGACTACGAAGGCGATCTTCTTGGAGTATGCCGAGAAGAGTGATTCTAGGAGATTTCTTGATATTGAGTCAAATCATATCATCGAATCTCGCGATGCTGAATACTTTGAAGACAAGTTTGCAAAAGACAAAAATATTGTTCTTTTGGACATTCCGGAAAATGATGTAGGTGCAAATGAGACTGAAATCTCATATGGGCCAGTAGTCCAAGAAGAAGATGTTGTTGATGAAACAACTCTTGTACCAGAACTCGCAGAGCCGTCAGCTAAGCGAGCGAGGAGACCAAAAAATTCCGGAGATGACTTTGTCACCTATCATGTGGAAGCAGATCCGCTTACCTATGATGAGGCGATGAAGAGAAGAGATGCTATTTTCTGGAAGGAGGCAGTGAATGACGAGTTTGACTCTATCACCTCCAATAACACATGGGTGTTGGTAGATCTACGGAGAAAAGCCCATCGGATGTAAATGGATCTTCAAGAAGAAGATGAAGGCAGATGGAACTATTGACAAGTTCAAGGCCAGGCTGGTAGCCAAGGGATTTTCTCAGAAACAGGGGATAGACTACTTTGACACGTATGCTCCAGTAGCTCGGATGACCACCATCAGGATGTTAATCGCTCTAGCAGCTATACATAAGTTGGTGATACATCAGATGGATATAAAGACAGCATTCCTGAATGGGGAGCTGACCGAAAAAATTTACATGCAACAGCCAGACGGATTTGTCGTCAAAGGTCTTGAAGACAAAGTCTGCAAGTTGGTGAAATCATTGTATGGTTTGAAGCAAGCTCCCAAGATGTGGTATGAGAAGTTTGACAAAGTTATTAGATCAAACGGCTACAGAGTCAGCGAGACGGACAAATGTGTTTACACAAAGTTCGCTGATGGAAGAGGAGTCATCGTTTGTCTGTACGTGGACGACATGCTAATCCTAGGTACGGATATAGGCTGTGTCACAGAGACAAAGAAGTTCCTCTCAACCAAGTTCAGTATGAAGGACTTGGGGGATGCAGATGTCATCTTGGGCATAAAGATCATCCGGACAGACGCTGGAGTAGCGCTGTCACAATCTCACTACATTGAGAAGATGCTCACACGCTATGGGTATAAGGATCTTCCAGGGATCGATACGCCATACAGGTGTGATCAGAAGCTGAAGCCAAACTCAAGGGAAAGCGTCAGGCAGCTGGAGTATTCTAGCGTTATCGGAAGTTTGATGTACGCAACCACTGCCACAAGGCCTGACATAGCTTTCGTCGTGGGAATACTGAGTCGGTTCACAAGCAACCCAGGGGTTGAGCACTGGAAAGCTGTGAAGCGGGTGATGAATATCTCAAGAAGACTCAGACATATGCACTGCACTACAACGGGTATCCGACAGTAGTAGAAGGCTTCAGTGATGCTAGCTGGTGTTCAGAGGTAGAAAGCGAGAGATCCACAGGTGGATATATCTTTTCCTTGGATGGAGCTGCTATATCGTGGAAGTCGAAGAAGCAGACTATACTCTCTCGTTCCTCCATGGAATCTGAATTCTATGCATTTGAAAATGCAGCAGATGAAGCAGAATGGCTTCGGGAGCTCATGTATGATCTTCCAGTGGTTGGGGCTCAGATACCGGCAATACCGATATACTGTGACAACCAGGCGATTGCGATGGTGGCATCAAATGACCTCTTCAACGGAAAGAAGAGGACTGTGCGGTTGAAGCACAGGACAGTACACGATCTTATCAAAAGAGGTATAATTACAGTGGTTGATGTTCGGAGTCAGGAGAACCTGGCAGATCCGTTCATAAAGGGCCTCAAGCGTCAGTTGGTCGATGACACAGCTTGTAAAATGGTCTTGAAGGCATTCTGAGTGTGTCTTTGTAATCCTACCATAAAGTTTTATGCTATTAGTTCAAAGAGAAATCTACTAGGCATCTAACTTTTGGTTCAAAGGAGGATCACTGCCTGGGAAACTATCAGGTAACAGTGGGTACTTGTTCTCTGGAACATGGAAAGGATACGTACCCATAACCACTGTTGTCTACTATGTATTTTCTGCAAAAAAACAGATCCTGTGGAATGTTGGCTTAAACGCCTTAATGAGTTCTCAGGCAGAGTGAATGCCCGATGTGCTTTACAGAAAGTACGGTAGAGCAGCACTACAAGGAGTGAAACTCTATGCTACAGTGGGGTGACTCCACCATGAGGTTCCCAGGTAGGGGTAATGCCTCGGTTTTGCAAGCCAAGTCATAGCGGCGTAGCACCGCAAATAGGCAGGTAGCCTAATGCTGTAGGACGTAATTAAAGAGTTGTAGATAGCACTACAAAGGGGAGGATGGCCCCATGTTACAGTGGTACGACACCACGATGAGGTACCCAGGTAGGGGTAAAGCCTCGGCATTGCAAGCCATATCGTTGCGGCGTAACACCGCAAGGAAGCCTTAGGCTTCATGCTGAGTAGATTGGCACTACAAAGAGGCTGAGACCTCATGCTACAGTAGTATGACACTACGATGAGGTTCCCAGGTAGGGGTAATGTCTCGGCTTCAGGCCATGTCATAGCGGCGTAGCACCGCAAGGAAGCGCAAGGCTTCATGCTATATCTCTTTAATAAAGAACTCACCTATAGTGTATGGAAAGAGATATCAGGCCGTCTCTTGAGGGTAAACTTGTAGACGCCCAAAATACACTAAAACCAGGCTGGCACAGGGCCTTTAATGTGCAGCCAGAAGCACACGTAACTACACTTTATGAGTGGGAAGAATTACAATTGTGGTGCAGAATTCAAGGCGTAGTCCATTCTTATATCACATTGTTATTTAACCCATACGGAAAGATTGAAGTCGTCAGCGACATCTATCCTAATGCAAAATGGACAGTTATTGTGAGAAATGCTCAACCCTGGACACATATATATGTTGTGATATGTGGGGGATTGTTGGTGCTTCTTCACATAGAGAGATCTAGCTCTCAACATGCCTTGTAAAATTTTAGTCCCACATCGGAAATGCACCATGACTTATCTCATATATATACTTGGGTGTGTTGTTGAGAGATGCACATGGGGTGGTGACCCTAAGGAGGAAACCATGTGGATGATTTTACTAAGAGGTAAGAATAAGGCTCCAAGGGGTTATCTCAACATATACTTTTGTCATTCTCTTGGATTAATTCCATTTGGAGCTAAGCCCCAAAGGGGCTTAGCGACTCGGACTCGGACTCGGACTCGGGCTCATGGGCTCATGAGGCGTAATGTGGCATTTTGTTGGCGCACTTTGCACTTAGCACGTCAGCAGTCATGCAGTCTTTATGCGGCTCATATGCGGCCATGCGGTCTTATGTGGCATGCGGCTCATATGCGGCCTCATGCGGCCACGCGACCATGCGGCCACGCGACCATGCGGCATGCGGCCATGCGGCCCATGCGGCTCATGCGGTCCATGCGGTCCATGCGGCTCATGCGGCCCATGCGGCCCATACGGCCCCAGCGGTCCATGCGGTCCATGCGGCTCATGCGGTCCATGCGGCCATGAGGCCATGAGGACGTGCGGCTCATGCGGCCAGGACTGCTACTGCCGCATGAAGGTTCCGCTGACTGTGCAGACTACAAGTCAGTTATGGAAAGACTGATTTAATACGATTAATTCAGATCCTATCTTTGTGGGATTTGGATTAATTTTGTTGCTATCTTTGTGGGATTTGAATTAATCTCATTGCTATCCTTTTGGGATTTGATTCAATCTTTCCATAACTGAAGAGGCGGCTAGGGTTTCCACCCTCTCTCTATAAATACTCTTTTCTGGCATTCTTTGTGGTTACTACGAAAATTACAAGTCAGAAAAGGAGAAAGAGAGAGGTGTTGTTGCCGCCATTGCAAGTCCATCCGAGGTCAGAACAGAGGTGACTTCGAGCGTTCCACAAGTTCTTCAACTTGCTGGTTCCTGGAAGCAGATTGTGTGGGGCGAATCTTGCTTTGAGCAACGGTGTTTTGACACCCCAGCATTATTCTTCTTCTCATCTCTCTCTAGATTATTGTAACTCGTTCTGTCCCAATTGTAACACGTTTGCAAGGAAGAACGAGAGATCTTCTCTTCTTTGTATTTTCCTCCTCCATATTGTAATCGGATTATTTGGTATTTGTATCATCATAGATCTTTGTTGCATCTGTTTTACCATCTTTGATCAAGCCCCGGGACTAACAGTAGTTGCACAGAAGCCAATCAACGGCGGCGTCGCGGCAGAGGAGAGGAAGTCGGCGAGGGGGCCGGAGAGGGAGTCATAGGCGCGGCGAAGGAGGGGGCGGAGGTGCTCGGTGGAGCCGGTGAGGTCGGAAGTGGAGCTAACGGGGGCCTGCACGGAGGGCGTCAGGGGACGAGGCGGAGGAGAGGGGGGGCTATCCGGAGTAGGGAGGCGAAGAAGATTGGGCGGGGTGGAGAGGAAGGATACGCGGTAGCCGAGGAGGGCGATAAGCGTCGAGAGCTCGACGAAGGGGATGAGGTGGCCGGCGGCGAGCCACGGGAAGACTGCGGTGTGGAGTGGGGTGTCGGTAGCCATTTCGATCACAAGTCGGGTTTGGATAGGAACAGCCTTGCTAGCAAGAGCAATGCAGTCGTATAAGAAACAAACCAAGCTGTTAACATCAGCCAACTAATCCGACCCAGAATTGTCTTTGGATCCATGGAATGAAAGCCATGTGACTGTGACAGAATAGTGTGACCACTACCGTGTAATAAATATTGAGTCATCCACTAAACCATATTTTACCCACAGACAAGGACGGAACTGTAGCGTGGATTAGGGTAGGCTCCAGCCCATCCAAATTTTGCCTCTTTTTTTTTGCCGATCTTGGAATCTATATCCAACTTGTTAGTCTACTCCAAGCTCCTGCACACCAATCCAGTATCTTACTTTCAAACTGAAGGTTTAAACAGTTACCGTTACCGGTAGTCCTCTCACTAGCTATCTACAAACTTTCCCTCCCGAGCCACACACAAGCCCTCCCTCTCTCTCTCTCTCTCTCTCTCTCTCTCTACAGTACTTCCATGCCTTGTACGTTTGCAAACACATTCTTGCTCTGGACAGAGTTAAGTCAAGATCACGACGACGGGATACCGGCATAGCGGAGGTTTTACCACTAGGAGCATCCGAAAAAGTCTGCACATAGACTCGGATTAACTCTTAGAGAGTGCTTCATGCGCGACTTCTCCGGAGGCCGATAAATTTAATTTTTGTTTATTTTGTTTGCAAATTATTAGAGAAAAAAATTAAATATTTCTAACAATCTAAAAGTTAATCATTCGTGTTATTATTTTAGATGTTTTGGATCCAAAATATCCTAGGCGTATGGAATCACAGCCATGGAATGAAAGCCATTTAAATGTGCTAGAATCAGCGTGACCACTGCTGCGTAATAAATTTGGGTCGTCTACTAAACCATATTTTACACACAACAAGGATGGAACTACAACGTGGACGAGGGTGGGCTCCGGAATAGAATTATTTTGTGTGGGTGGTAAAAATCAGAAATAGCATTATTTTCAATAATCAGCATAGTACAAAAAAAATTTGGTTCGGACTCAGCTCCACAAGGGTGGTTAAAACCAGTACTATCCATATTTTGAAAATTAATTTTTAAGAAAGAGAAGAGAACCAAACAAAGAGAGGGAGAGAAAGAAAAATCCCAAAGAAAAAAATATTATGTAAAATTAAAATTACTTGGAACGTCAACTTGAGGGAAGAAATGTTGAACTCCAAAAATGTTTGCAAAAGTAGAAGTCTCAAGAGCGTTGCAGTTTGGCATCCAGAAAGTTGTATTTCAAAATCCATAAACTTGTTATTTCAATCTCCAGAAATTGATAAGCTTATATTTTGTAAGAGGGGAAGAATATTTGTGTATAATTTCTGAATTTTGGGCTATTTATAGATTTATTTTGGTGCAAAATGACCTATTATACAATCAAAAAAGTTGTTATAAGGGTATTTTAACATTAAAAGTCAAAAAAATAGCCCTCAAATTGAGGGCATTTCGGTCTTTTTGGGATTGAAACGGTCAAAAAAACAAAATCGGTCTAGACCTGGTCGGTCTGGATCGGCCGACCGGGTTTAACCGGCCCAAACCCGCGGTCAAACCTGGCCATGCCGGGCCCGACCGGCCCGACCGGGTTTACCGGGTGTAACCGGCCTAAACCTGCGGTCAAACCGGGCCGGGCGACCAGTCCGGTACGAAAATATGAACCTAGTCCGGACCCGTGGAGTACTCGGCCGAGCTGGTCCGGGTTGTTAACCCGGCTCGGGCCGGTCCAGATCGGGTTTGGCCGGGCCGGAGCCGGACCCGGCGGAAAACCGACCGCCCGACCCATCTCACACCGTGAAGCGTGGACCAGGGTGGGCTCCAGCCCATCCAAATTTTGTTATTTTTTTTCCTCTCATAGAATCTATATTCAACTTAATAGTCTACGCCAGCCTGCACATCAATCAAGTTTCTTAGTTTCAAAATGAAGGTTTAAACTGTTACCGATACGTCCCCCCTCTCTCTCTCTCTCTCTATATATATATATATATATATATATATATATATATATATTTATTTATTTATTTCTGTGTATAATACTACCATGTCTTGTACGTCTGCAAACGTTCCCTCATTCAAAATCGGACTTCCTTAAACTTTTCTAAAGATTCATTAACGGAAAGTCTTTTTGGACGAACTGGGTTAAGGGAAGGTATTTTTGAAATTGGACTTCTGGTCAACTACTAGCAACAACAATTACTTGGTTGTGGTTAAAGCATTGTGTAATGCCTATAGTTCGTATTACGTATTTTAAAATACGTGTACGTATTTTATCTTGTATTGCATAATTTTTTGCTTGGCATATCTTGGCATTTCATGACTTGGCTTGTTTTGGTTTGGTTCGGCTAGGCTTGGTTTGCCTTGGTTCATCATGAACCAAGGGGAGAACCCCCACCTACCACCTCCTCACCATTTATTAACCCACCCCTTCTCTCTCTTCTCATTAATTTCCTCCATTACTTCTTCTTCTCCACCATTACTTCTTCACCTACCAGGAAGAGCTTAGGCAAGTGTAGCTTGCTTCATGGAGGAACTTCGTTTTTATTGTTCCATTCTCTTCCTTCCGAGATTCTAACACACTTTAGTACTTAGCATTTCTAATTCCCATGGCTCAATTTGTGTAGATCTAAGTTTATAATATTTTGGATTTCTTGGGTTTCGATCTACTTAACATTGTTATTTCCAAGTTTTGATGGTTCCATGTTATAGAAAATTTCGTTCTGCCCTATTTTGACCTATGGAAGTCTGAATTCCGACTTTGGGTGAAGGGTTTATGAAGCTTTGAAGCCATGGATTTCATGGCTACTTCTCGGATCAGTGGAGAAGAAGCACAGTTCAGCCGCATGAAGTACTAGACCGCATGAACATTCATGCGGCAAGTCTCTTTCCAGCCGCATATGGCCTTGACTTCACTTAGCTGCATGGCGTATTAACCTTTCAGCCGCATGAAGACAACTCACTGCAACCGTATAAGACTTGGCAATTCTCAGCCACATGAGATCCCAGTTGAACTCAGCCACATAAGCACTTGCATGTCCGCAGCCGCATGAGCACTTGCATCTCTGGCCGCATAAGCCACCTTCATTCTCAGCCGCATAGGGTTGCCACCCCCGAGCCGCATGAGTCCTGTTTTCACCCCGCAGCATGCGCCCCTGCCCTACCCAGCCGCATGGACTGATTCCTTTCCCCGCATAAGGCCTTGCTCCCCCAGCCGCATAAGACCTTTCGTCTCAGCCGCATGGGATCACTCCTTTCCCAGCCGCATGAGTTGTTCCCTTGCTCAGCCGCATATGACCCGAACCCTTAGCCGCGTGCGCCCTGCACAACCCAGCCGCATGCGTCCACTCCTTCCCCCGCATGGACTTGCATTATTCGAGCCGCATAAGATCCTGTCTTCCCCCAGGGCCCAACCGCATGGACTCCTGAATCCCAAGCCGCATAAGCTCTATTATCCCTGGCCGCATGAGCTCTATTCTCTTAGCTGCATGGCTCCCCCACAGTCTTCTCCTCTATTATATTATTATTATTATTATTATTATTATTATTATTATTATTCTTGTTCTTAAGTTAGAATGTTACATAATGCTTATATAACTTGGGCCTCGGGATAAAAGGCTCGTACTATCAAGAATTGCACATATTCCTGAACACGATAGTGTCACGCCCCGCTCCTGTAAGAGCGATCGTCCTCGCTAAGGCGTGATGCCGCACGGACCTAGGTTGCGCCCGTGCAAGGCCAAGTCCAGAAACGGCCGATTTGAGCTAGGCCACAGAGTCGCACAGAGTGTCCTCATTGCAGCGGAAAGTAAATAAGCACAAGTAGAAGCGAATTCGAACTTTTTATTGATATTCAAGAAGTTTACAAGCGGCGCTAGGCCGATATTACAAGTCGCTCAAGCTCTGTCTCTCTGAAACATAAAAGACGTGCCAAGTGGCTTACAAGATGGAATGATTCATGGCGATGTTCCGATACATTATGTCCTGTATAGGGTGCTTCAGCTTCTTGCAACGTCCCAAGGCCCCGGAGTTGGCTCCGCGCCTTAACACGTTCGATGGAAGCTTCGTACCCGCCGGCGTATCCTGCATCCTGCAAGCAGACTGTGGGGTTATCAGTAGATTGTTATGCACTGGTGGGGGCCAGCTCGTCCACAATGCTATCATTACCAAACACGTTTCATTCACTTTTGTGCATCTCTATCATTCATTGTCTTTCTAATCTTGCCTTAGGATCATTTTCATGGCATATCTTATAGCCTATCTCGTGTTGCCGAATACAAGTGTCGCATGGAAATACATGTACGACTTACCCATACTTACCGTCCGGCCTTCCCTGTCCAAAGCAAACCAAGTTAGACAACAGTTCATATATTCTAACTTAACATGATTCACGTAAGCATTCAGTCTCAAGGGCGTGTTCCTGCCTCAGATTCTAGCGCGTCGTAGGCGTGTGTTCTTTTAACTCGTTGCATGAAGTACTCTTTGTCATTTAGTGTGATACATTTCAAGCCGTTCAGTAGGCTCTTTTCATTTAACTTAGACTACTTTGATTTCAATACAAGGACTTGCATGTGGATAGCCACCAGCAAAGCCCACTTAATCTATGCACCGGTCGCTGGCATCACAAGCCATTTGGACATATTCTCCCTTGGTATTTCTCAACTTAGCGTAGGGTGATGGCTGGTACACCCCGTTAAGTCTCTTGAAATACCCTGCACTTACGTCTCCCGGTGCCCAAGCCCACACCCAGGCATTCCGTAAGCCCCGTTTTGATTCCGCCTAGGCCGGTTATGGTTCCCCCCCCCCCATCGCCCGTGCCGCAGAATCCTTCCTCATGACGGCCACGGTATTCCCCCCCCATCGCGCGCCCGTGCCGTTTGTCCACGACCATTTCGTATTGTCTTGTCATTTAACTTAACGGCTATCTCCGAGCCGTAGGCTAACCCTTAGCCATAATGCGTTATCGACCAGGTTGGCGTCCGTACAGGGCGAGTAGCGAGCTCCGTCGCACGTGCCCGTCACACCTGTCGCTAACCATTCTTTCCTTTCTTATCTTTCATGTGTTCTTTCTTTTCTTTCTTTCTTTCACTTGTTCGTTCGTTCATTGATTCGTTCACGCATTCATTCATTCATTCATTCATTCATTCGTTGATTCATTCATTCATTCGTTACGCAACTCCCAGTACGGGAGTCGCCTTGGCAACCCATCGGTCCCATAGTCTTTCAATGTTGCTATACTCTACTCGGAACGACTATGTTGATAGTCTTCCCATTTCATTGTTGTAAATCATTTATTATTTCATTGTTGAACGCATAAGGGACTTGAACGTAGCTTGTGCCTTAGCACGAGCGTGGAACACGGTGTGAGAGTTCACATTTTTCAAGTTCCTTTCCATATTCTATACAAGCATACAAGATGGGATTATTCCCTTAGCTAGGTGCGTTGAGTCATTTATTAGCATGCACGGTATTATCGCCTAGCAATTCTAGCATTAGTGTCCGTATTGTTATGTTCTAGGCTAAGCAAAGACGGGTTCATCGGAGCCACCCACCTTAGCGATGTTCGCATCGGCCGAACGATACTCCGAGCGCGCCTTTGAAAGTCTAAGTCTGGATTCATCTTGACGGGCCAATGTAAGCCTTGCATCGATTCTTCATCAGGTCGATGCCAACTCTTCGAGTCGACGGCTCGTTTGAGTTGTTGCACTTGCCGTTTGAATCGGCGTTCCGCTTGGACGGAGCGGGTCGTTACAGATAGTGGCCCGCCGTGGCGCACTCTTGACTAGTAAACTGACATTATTTATCTCGACATGCTGTTAGGACAGCTAGCCCGATACGACAAGTATGAATAACTTGGACACCGTGGGCGATTGTGTTTATACAAATAAACTGGTACTGTCTTGCATCATGTCTAGGATGGAAATCTCTGAGTACCACGGTCAGGGGTACCTACTGAATTCAACTAAGGCTAACAACTAGAATAATCCAGTAGTCATGAAGAGATTTCTCAGCTACAGGCAATCCCGTTATCTGGGCGCTCAAGTGGAATTGTAGCCTACCGACGCGTAGGACACATTTCCAGCACACAGTCACGTGTTGCATTCTTCATAAACGGATATTCGACCTGGATAACCGGATGGTCTGCAGGGCTTGTGGCTGTTGGGATAATCTCA
>JANAVB010000233.1:0-27500 GCA_029216955.1 Iris pallida
AAGATTTTCATATCACGTCAAAAAATGAGAATAAGGAATATGATTTTTGAATTCGAAGAATACATTGTTATAGGTTGAAATAATATGGTAGCTGACTATTTTACTTGATCATATGGAATTTCAACAATCTTTAAGATATCAAGTATCTTCGAATTGTCTTTATTTTCATGAATCTTTTGATATATATGTTTCAAAATAATTCATTTGATATAGATTACTACTTCATCTCTGTAAGGTGGGTAGAATATCTTGATTCCTTTTATATTTGTTTTGAAAAGTTTATCTTTAAAATTTTAAATTTCGAGGACGAAATTTTTCTAAGGAGGGTAGAATGTTATGACCTAACCAAAATTTTCTAATAATTACACTAATGACAATGATAATAAATATTTCCTTATTTTTATTTTATTATTATTATTAAACTTGCATGGAAAATCCTTAGACAAATTTTGAAATTGCATATTTGGATGGACACCTCACATGGCTAGGTGTCAAGTTATTAGCTAAGTGGCATTCCTCCATGCCACATGGTTTAGTGCATGGAGAGAAGCTTCTATCTAAAGCCACCTCACCCTTCCCTCTCCATTATATACATTTTTCTCTCTCCCTCTCATTTCTTCTCATCCTCTCTTCTCCATACCATCTCCTCCACCCCTCCTTCCTATTCCTCTTGTGCTGCTGCTACTGCTGTGGTTGCTGCCATCGCCGGCCACCCGCTGCCATCGACCGTCGGACACCACCTCCTCCTTCAACTCCTCTTCTTCCACTCTCAAAAATCTAAGGAATTTGTGGAGTAATTCTAGCTCCAACCAAGAAACCAAGGCAAGTCCTCCCCTACCTATATTAATTACATATAATTTCTAATGTAGTTGTTGAAGCTATAGCACAAGTATTACACCCAAGTAATGTAAATCTGGAATTTTTCCTGCACAGTTTTATTGTGAGACTGTTTTGACCTAATAAAATTTGCTAAAATAAAAATATGTCTAAACGAGTTATCTAGGAAATTCGACGCCGTTTCCGAAAACATATAATATGATGGTATTATGATTTATGTACTAGGAGCTACAGGCCGTGTAACATGGATGGAAAGTTCTGGAACCATATTCTGGAATTTATTTTACAGTATTTTTCGGATCAGTTTTGATCTAGCAGACGTTATTAAAATTGAAATATGTCTGAACGAGAATCGAAGAGGACTCGATAAGCTTTCCGATGATATATTATATGATAGGGTTTGAATTTATATGATAGAAGTTAAGGGTCGTACAACATAGGTGTACAATTCTGGAATTGAATCAGGAATCCAGTATACACATAATTTTGTATGACAGATTTGACCTATTAAACCCTGTCAAAATGAAAATATGTATGAACAGAAATCGAAGAGGATTCGATAAGCTTTTCAGCGGTATATAATATGATAGTATCTAGATGTATATATTAGGAATTATTAACCGTACAATATCATCATCGAAACCTGGAAATAATTTCTGTAATTTAAGGAGACAACAGCTTTGTATCCTAATTTTGACCTATTAAAATTTATCAAATCCAAAATGTATAAACACGTGTTTCATAGAAAATTTGATAAGCTTTCCAACGATATATAATATGATGGTATTCAGATTTATATGATATAAGTTATGCTATTTGCAAGTAGATGATACATGTTTGAAATTCTGGACAACTTAGTTTTATGTTTTTATATAATTCATATCTACTATATTGACTGCATGTGACCGGTGTGAGGGTTGCTCTACCGAAGGGTCGGCGTACCCATTTATTATCATATTTGTCCATTGAAATTTTTGGAATTAACAAATACAAAGGAGACTCTGCCGAAATTTTTGAGAAATTTCAGAGTGAGCCATTTTAGAAATGTCGAAATGGTCGAAATGATTAAACCCTAGTTCCTGATTTTATCAAAGTTTCTAATACAAACATAACCCTGAAATCCTTGAAAATGTTGCCTTAGGCGCACAAATTCTAGTTTGACATTTTATTTTCGCTAAGACGGAATCTCCTGCTTAACTTTATTCTCGTTTAATGTGTGTTCTCTATCACACGAAAAACGAGATACAAAATTGAAATGTACATTAACTAAGTTACATTTTGGTAAGAATTGCATCTGGGATGGGAGAGAAAACTTTGGATCACACCTTCGAAATCTTTGCAATATTATATTTTACAAAACTGATCAGTTCCTGTTACCGGCACTCGTATGGCCATACGGGTCTGTCGGGGTGAGGCTTAGCTCACTTCCTGTTGTTCCTGTTTCCTGTTTTCCATTGGATTCCGAATTCCCGAATTCGGCCCTGTAATATCCAATATAGCCTGCTCCGATATTCTTGAAAAAATTCAAGTCATACGACAATTGTTATAACACTTGATTCCGATAACTCGGAAAATCACTCATGTGTTATCCTGATTATATCACATCAATATGTGATCCTGATACTAATGGGACGGATAAATCTAAGCACCGCCCATTAAGTATAAACCTGATCCCGGGTAAATGGGATTATTGTTGAGAAAATAGAAGTTGTGTGATCCAGAAGTGTTTCTCTAAATATTGTATTTTATACATGATTTGTCAGAGTTTTACACATGATTTGTCAGAGTTTTACACATTTATACATGACACCTAAATTCCTTTGGAAACAGATGCAAACACTATAAGAAATAATTATCAGTAAATATACTTTAAAATTTTTCTTTCTCCGGTTCAATTTCGAAATTTTTATCATCTTACTTTATCTTCCTTACTCCTTTGACTGAGGACTTGCTCGTCGTATTGACGACCTAGTTTTATTCACTAGATTTGTAGACATATTTCCAAGGAACTGCTACAACAAGTTGAAAGAAAGCTGGAGAACAATAACGAGATTTTACTTTTGACGGCAATTATGTTGAAATCAGAATACTCTCTATTTCATTAATTCAGGTATACTTTTATATATTGGGTTAATTGTTACACTGGGTAGAGTAGTTCATCTTCCTATTTATAGCTTAGAATGTCCCTTGTAGAATAATATTGATATTTTTTATACAAGATTATGACCTGTGATAACCTATCCTAGAGCCTTACAGGCGACAATCGCGAATACGGGTACTGGAGTATTCATATGTCGCGTAGCCTGGGGATGGTGTTACATACTCGGCTTGCTGTATTTTGGGAGCGGGGCGTGACACTAGTGTATAAAGTCTGTACCTTCTTATTTCAGTCACCCTGTCTACTATTAAACTGGTCTTAGGCAAGGAGACTTCATGCCCAATGTTTCCTGGATTTTAACAAGTTATGAAGTTGAGTCCTCGATGTTGTAGAGCCCAATTTCTATCTACTGTTCAGCCTTGCTGCTAACATGTGATTACTACGACTAACATAATCTAAGAAATTCTGGAAATAAACCTAAAGGAGGGACTGAGTGCTATCCTGACCTGGGGTCTGATCAAAGATAAATGTGCAGGCAGTGAACAATGCTTGGTAGGACATCTCATGTGAGCATCCTCATGTGCTGAATCCAGGAATGGTGAAAAGAGGATACCTGTACAGTTGTTACTCACACAGCTGAATCCACCTATATGTGTCTAGTGTCCCTGTAATAGGTAGCTTACCGGCTACTGTTCTCTTGATCAAAGACTGTTATGGTATATTATTGGGCTAAATATAGGTTAAGTCTGTATTCGAATGCCACACACAAAGTATACTTCATCTAGGCTAGCCCATATGAGAAATGGATAGGTGCTACTTGTCACATTGGCTGAGATCAAGTTGTCTTCATGGGAATAGACTGATACACATTCAGTCACCCATCCTATTTCAAAGTTTCAGAAGGCCACCTGGTATACTTTCTGTACAATTAATCTGCAACCATCTGGACTGGTCTGAAGTACCTGTCTCGAGCACTTGGCTAATGGCCAGTACTCATACAACAATAACCCAAGTTATCGGCAGATCAATAAAAGGAAAGGGTTAAACCTGTTAGGCAGTGGACTGAACTCCCAATGAAATAGCAGGACAAAAGGATAGTGATTGATCAATCTAGGTAGAATCTTAACCTAGGACAGGGACTGCACAACTATAACACATGTAGGTTCAGTCTCATCACTGAAACCTTGCCTACTTGGTACCACTATACTCTGGATACAAATGGAATCCAGATTCCATACATATTCTCCCAATACTTGTATTGGTTTACACCCAAAAACCATGAATAATTAATTATACTGATTCAAAAGTTACTATTTCTACTGCTCCATAACTATCCGTGATCTCCTTTTTTCCTCATTGGTCCTGCTCTGTACTCAAGGATGCAGGGTTTACCCCTCGACTATGCAGGACACATTCAGGTGAAGGTTGTCCATACACTCTGATGTGCGGGGCAATAATTGACCTGTGGCAGTGGGCTAATGCATGGAATATGAAAAGGCTCAAAGGCCTGAACATATAAGGGATGAATGCATTTATCAGATATCTGATACTAAGCTATCATATGCAGGAATGTAACATGGGTTGCAGATCATGATAATACAAGGAATGTGGACTGAAAATAAGAATGCAACCCTCTAACCTGGATGATGGTTAGGAAAACTGAACAACTATGGGATTTCATTAACATGAAGGCAGTGGACAATGATACAAGGGGTTTAGTCTCAAGTGGACAGGACCATCAACCTGGGCCTCCCTCAAACTCATTCACTCACACGTGGTCTTCACCAAGGCTTGAACAAGGCAATAAACTGCTCCACATATGAGCAGAGTATTCTTGTAGCAGGACAGATCACTAATGCATGGACCAGTAAAATTTGTGAGGGCAGTACGAGTAAGGGTTGATACATTATACTATGTACAGAACCAATACAGAGGAGAACACCTACTGATGTAGGGGAACAGAACAGGTATCCCTACTCTAGTCCTACTCGACTCCAGGAACACACTATTCTCTTAACATGGCTGATTCTGTACATATCTTCTAATGTACAACTCAATTGATACTCTTTGATCCTATATGCGGGACATATATGATACTCGACTAAGGATATGAACCTATATGGAAGCATGAGCCAAAACTAAGGATTATGGGTTAGACACATAGGTTGCAGGGCTCTTAGGCAAGGTGAAATGACTGAACATTTGTAATGCCAATCCTGCGTATAGGTTGACACTTCCAGTCCAGGTATTGATTGTACAATAAATGTAAGGAGTATTGCATTTATGGGTGCAACACAGTGTATTATACACGTATATGATGTTACACTGTACATGACCTATATGCAGACATATGTTCGACACTTGGTCTTAAGTCCAAGGAGAAATATGCCACTTCTCCCATGCAAAATCAAGAAGAGGTTCACAGAACCACTAAGGAGTGTTATGGCTATCTGGGGGAAGGTTTGTGTTTGGTTCCAAGATGAACTTCAAGGTACAGGTATTTGGGTGATATAAGTCTGAAAGTCCATCTCTCAGATTTCTTCTCTGATACATAGTGGTATCTGAACTCAATATGTGAGTGGCTGAACCAAATAATTACCACTGGACTCATAACAAGGTGGGGGAAAACAGAACAGTATAACCATGGTCTGCACAGCAGCATATCATCAAACCAGAGGCCCCCATCCTCATTGATCAATCAAACCAAACCAATATCATAAGGCAACATCCAATTAGATGACTGCACAGGACATGAATGAAAACAGTAAGCATACACTATATCCCAAGTTCCCTTAGCCCTATTGATCTACCAAATCAATCCCAATTCACAAGTTAACACCCCACAATGCTAACCACATACTACTCAGTCCATTCAAGGCAGGGCATGGGTTTACTGGTCTACACTTGGAGGATGGAACAATGGCAAATCATGCTGTACCAGGTTTTCAACACAGAGCAGTCTATAAGTCTATGTCGACTTGAACACCCAGGTTGCAGAATCATGCCTGGGTCAGCTTACTCGATCTCTTCACCATTTGTACCTATTGTGACATGGTGTCAATGTCTACATATGCAGGGACATGACCCTAGGGTCTCTAATGTTGCTAAGAAGCCCCTCCCCATCTCTATACAAATACAGACCATACAGGGATACCCCTGCTTATGACACTTCAGTTTCTTGTATGACCATCTGTCGAACACCTAACCTTCCACTCTTGTATTAATCTATAATCAATAGCTTGCAAGGCCTAAAAGCTCTAAAGAATCGATCACAACTTCGAAACTGTGAAGGTCAAGACATACCTGTCGAATGACTTGATTGCTTCAACTCCACTTCGAGAATTTCCTGAGGCGCGGCAGAGAAGACTAGGTTCGGCCCCAAGTCTCTAACCCCATATTTATACTAGGTTTGGGAAGATCAAGGTGATCGAGATTTAAAACCTTAGTTTCTATCCAAACAGGATTCGCAATCCATCTCCCCCTCTCCCTTTCAAATTCGATTTTAGCCGTTCGAATTTAAACTGTGGAATTTGCAGATAAGCCCTCCTATTTCAGAAAATTCGAGAAAGGTCCTCCCCTGCTATTTTTAATTACAAAAGGGTCCTAATTTATATATATGTATATATTTAGCTTTAACTATTTAGTGACTCATGTGTATCAATTCATAATTTAACAATATTCAATAATTAGGAGAAAAATTTAGGTTAGGGGCTCACAGATCTTCAGCGCATCCAAAATTGTCTTCGACATAATGCTGAGAGCAGACCCTGGATCTATCAGAATACGATCGACTTTCATCGAGTCGACATATCCTGTATAGTATAGAGGACGGTCGTGTCTATTATCTTCCATCAGCATGTCATCTTGTGTGAAAGTTATGTTTGGAATTAGCTCCAACACACTATGACAATGGAGGCAAGAGACTGGTTCTGCTTTTGGCTTCTTTAGCAGGGCTAGACAGGTTTTTGCTTGCATGAGAGCCTCACTCAGAGTTTCCCGAGTCTCTTTGGAGAGGCGCAAGAGCTCGAAGATGGACAGCCGGGTGTATTAGCCAACTGAGCTAAGATATCAAAGTTGTAAGACTTTTCAAGTCCGGAAGGAGATGACTTCTTCAAAGGTTTGTCGAAGCGGACTTGTTGTTTACCTTTGTCGGCGACCGTAGGCTTGGGAGGAGTAGACTCTACAACCGGTGAGGATGCAGTAGGAATATCTTCAGTAGAAGCAGGCTGTATTGGAGCAGGCTCAGAAGAAGAAGCATGATTCTCTTGAGCTTCGGGGTAGTCTTTTAGATAAGCTTTCCCTGATCTGGTGCCCAGCAGGATTTCCTCGTCAACTATGGGGTCAAAAGACACCATATTGCAAGTCTTTGTCTTGCCCTTAGAGCGGTCTTTCTTCTTGGAGGAAGAGGGAAGTTCGAACTCTGAAGCCAAATCTGGATGGATCCACATAATCTCGCCATTGTCAAGAGACAAGGGGACGAGACCTTCACTTCATGGAGGAGGAAGATTCTCGATCTCAAGAGTAGCTTTGGGGATAGGAATGACACCGTGTTGTACCATCTGGGGCGAAAAGTCACCGAATTGAACTAAGACCATGTTTGCGGTAACAGTCTTCTCATCTTGCTGCAGAGTGACAACACCTGCGTTGACCAGCTCTTGAATTTTACCTTTGAGCACATAACATGCTCGAGTGGGATGCCCAATGAACCTGTGATAGACACAGTACTTGGGATGATCAGTCTTATCGACTTCATCAGGCTTCTTGGGATCTGGGAGCTGGAGCTTATTGCTTTTGTCAAGCAATCAAAGATGCTCACTGTGTCATTCTCGTCAAAAGAGTACTCTACTTTCGGACGAGGTTCCCTGGTGGAGGTGCTGAAGGAGTAGAAGTGGACGTAGGGGGAGCTATGTTGACCGCCAGAGATTCTTTGTTCTTATTTGTTAAGTTGATATTCAAAGTTTCTTTTCCTTTGCGGTTGTTCTGGCGATTGCCTGTAGCCCATTCTTATAAAGCTTTCGACAAAGTCTCCGGTCTTGAGCGGAGGGTATTGATGTTCATCAGTAACTCTGATATCCATTTTCTTATTTTCTTCCATCAGTCTTATTACTTCACTATGGCTGAGGGATTGGAAGAAAGTCGGGTTGCATGTATCATGATCTTTAGTCTTTTTCTCAATGATATGATTAAGAAAAAGATACGGCAGCCACTTTGATGAATAACAGGTGCCGGAAGAGCCGCTTTTATAGTACAGGGAGCATATGTTGTAATGGCACAGTAGTTCGTCGAAAACTGCCACCATCTCTGCATTTTCCCGACGTAGTCTCTCTAACTCGTCGTTTGTAGGAACATACTCCTCATAAGGAAAGTCTCACGTTGGTAGGCACGAGATGTACTTCATCTCATGGAGGGCTAATCCCATCCCCCCGCAGGGCGTCATGAATGTCCCTATCCTATAATTATACCTCTCTGCTAGGGCCAGAAACAGATGAGGATTTGGGTGGAAACCATACACGGTTGCATATACCGCATGATAAAGCTCGATCTCTTTAAGTTTGTCTTCAAACTGAGCCAATATCCAGTTGGCTATACAGTTCCACCTCCTGTTCTCCGGGTTTACCAGACCGGTCAGCCGGATGTCCTGATGCGGATATCTACCCTCCGCCTTTGCATACTCATTAGCAAAGATTGGTGTCCTCACCGGCAGCAGTAAAGAAGAGTTCTCTGGAGGGATACAGCCTGGTTTCAACCCTCTGAGTAAAGTGCTATGTCGCTCAGAAGAGCTATAGAACATGTCTCTGTTGTTTGGTCCTTTCTTGACACAAATCTTTCCTATCCGTGCCTGCTGAAGGGGAGTAATGTCCCAGTCCATCCTCCTGGGATGGCTTGTATGAGCATATCGTGCTGGAGGGAGGCATCTAGCAATGTCCGGTAACATGATCAGTTTCTTCTTCCTTTGGAAAGTTCTCTGCTCAATACGGGGTCTTGGTTGAGAACTCTTGTCGATGGCTTCGCCAAATAAGAACATGGGTTTCTTGTGGGTAATGGCGTCAGCAGACTGCAGGGTCTGCCCATTCATCAAACTTAACAAAGTCTCATTGTCCTGAGCTATCAAGATAGCTTGGCGGGAGGATGGCAGAGCATATTGTGGGAAGAGCAAATGGGACAAATCTTCTTTAAATTCTGGCTCAGCAAGGGACCCTACAAATATTTCATACTCAGGGTCCTCTCTGATGTTAACTGCATCAAACAGAAAAAACAGAATTCAGTACAAGTAAAATCAAAGATTTTGTCAGCAGATTGCACAAGCATCAGATTGCGCAACCATCAGATTGCGCAACAATAGCTTCTATGTGCAAACTGTCCAGTTGTGCCAACTCATCCGATTGCGCAAGTCATCAGATTGTGCTGAATAACTTGTGCAAAGCATCAATTTGCGCTGGACAGCCTTGCGCAAATCAGCAGACTGCGCTGACTTTTGCCAGCGCGTTCTAACTGATTGTGCAAGAAAATAGTCTTCATAAAAATAAAGACTATTGGGTTTTTGCAACCAAAACCCTAAACAGGGCGGCGCAGTATGACCAAATCTCTAAAAAGAGATAGGTTCGAAGGATCAACAGTGTTAAAGAACCCTAAAAAGGGTCTTTCAATCGGGTTTACTACCTTGTAGTGCTGGATGAGCAACTTCATGACGTGAAGGGCGCGGCATGGCACAAGTCGAGGACTCAGCAGGGGCCTTCCCTTTCTCGGCGGCGGAGCGCTTTGGAGCCATGGAGATCGACGGAAAGAAGAAGAGTCAGGAAAGCTTGGGAAGTTTTCTCTTTCGAAAGTTTGAAAGCAAGTAAAGAATGGCAGAGAGAGAACGGAGAACTATTTATAGTTTTCCAAAATAAACAATCTCCTCAGATTGTGCCGAATAAACAGGAGCTAATTCCTCCGATTGCGCAGACAGGTCATCATATGCGCAACTTGATTTAAAAATCAAAATTCAAAGTATTTTGAAGCTTTGACTATCTTCAAACTTCGAAAACTTTGAAAGGGGTCTTGTAGGTCCTAAAAATCAAGTTGCACCCATCAACAAAGTCTTGAAAATCAAATTATTCATCCTTCAAGTGAACTGCGCAGAAGACAGATTGCGCAACAATTCGATTGTGCAGGCTGAACTGCGCAATCATCCAAGTGCGCGAGCTAATGTGGCCTCGTCATCATTACCTGACAGAGAATCAGATCTTCTGACAACTGACAGCACGGAGAACGAGGAAACTGTTCGTTTATCGTGCAGCACAGCGCTCGAGGACAGCTGTACATGCAGCACAATCTGCCTGTAGCGCAATCCAGTCCAGCGCGGTCTATTCCAGCACAATCCGAAGCCAGCACAATTCAGGTGGCACACTCCATCAACTGACAAAGTACACGTGGCCTTTATGCCATCAATGACTCATTACGTGGTAACCGTCTGTACACGATCATGCGCATTTCAATCAAATAATGCCATGTGTCCAATACAGTTGGCCCACGATCAAGTAACTGCCAGCGTAGTCTGATGTCTGCACGGTCCAATGCAGCGCAATCCATCTTGCGCAGTCCAGAATAACTAAAAAGTAGTTATTTCCAGAACTCTATAAATAGAGTTTCAAGTCCTTCCTCGAGGGGATCATACATACACACAGAGATCAGAGATCATCACCAGAAATCAGGAGTTCTTGCCAAAGTGCTGCTGCAATCTTCAGAGGCTACCGTCTTTAAAGTTCACATCGTCCAAGGGATAAAGCGATCGTCATTCAGATCGGATTCCTATAGTTGTACTTTCCCAGAATTCTTGTAATCTTCTTTAGAAAGTTTATTGAAATAAAGATCAACTTTTGTTTTTGCAAACAGTGATGGGGGAGATCTCAAGGGGAGCAGTGTCGGCACAACGGGGGGGTGATTATGTAGTGGGTGGAGGGGTTGTCGGGTATAAATGCGGCAACGCGAGAAACGTCCGGCTCTGCCTGGGGGATGTTGTCTGATTCTGTGCATTCGTGAACAGAGGTGTGCTCACGAGGACTTTCGGGGGGGGGGGGGGTTATCGATGTCGAGTATAACAAAGGAGTTAGCAAGGGTGATGTAGGGGGGATTGAAGGGGACGATGGCACAGTCGGACGGGGTGAGTGGTTTAGTGCTGTGCTGAGGATGGGTTTCTGTGGGCCGAGGAGGGGGTTGGGGGGTTGGGGGCAGGTCAGGCGAGGGAGTGCGGGGGATGGTGGGCGCGACCGGGTCACAGGGATTGCGGGGGCCCGTCCGTTTGAGGGTGGGGTTAGCCCGAAAGCAGCGCTGCAAGAAGTGACCGCTCATCTGACAGTGTTGGCAGTAAATAATGTTGTTGTCATACTCCAGTGTTTGTCTTATCATCTGATCTCCAAGCTCTATCTCTATCATTTTGGGAGGTTCTGTGGCGAGATCGAGCTCTACACAAATCTTCGCATAGTTGCATTTAGAGAGGTTACGTGTTTCTTTCGCGATGGCAACCAAGGACCCGAAGGAGCTGGCTATACGCTTGAGAGCAGCTGAGGGGAAGCACACCAGGGGGAGATTGGGAAGGGTAACCCATGTGGATATGATCGACGAATCTACAACCGGGTTGAATTTGGGTGACCATTTGACGATCTTGGCAATCAGTGAATCGATTTTGGTGGGGCCCTTGGCCCAAACCTTAGTGCAGTCCTGGTCGGAGGACAGGTGCAGGAACATGTGCTTGGGATCGAGAGGGGCGATCCGGTAGACGTCTAAGAGCCCCCAAGTCGCGATAGCCTCCTTCACCCTAGCTATCTTCAGGCAACCGGAGGTGAATTTTAGGACAAAAGTCTTGGAAAAGGTGGCGGATAGGGAAGAAATGTCCGCATCTGAGAATGGAATGCGGATTGGGTATCCGTCAAAAGAAGGGGTGAAGACGATATCTGGAAGAGCGATCACCGCAGTTGGGGGCAGGATAACCTTCACGCGATCAGGCCGCAGTGCTTCGGCGTAGGAAGGGACACGGGGAGGAGCTGGGTCGGCCAAGAGGTGGGAGGGGGGTAGGGGGGTTAGGGAGGAGGGGTCAGGTGGAGGGCAACGGGGGGCGGGGGCGGTCGAGAGGACGAGATCTCCATATATATAGGGAGCGGATTAAAAGCCCTCCTAGAAAACCCCCTAAAAAATCCCTCACTCTAATCCGTAATTTAATGTTAATATTAATGTTAATATTAATATTAATGTTAATATTAATATTAATGTTAATAATAATTTTTATTTTATATTAATGTTAATGTTAATGTTAATATATAATGTTAATGTTAATGTTAATATTAATTTTAATGTTAAGTTTAATGTTAATTTTAGTATTTAATGTTAATATTAACATTAACATTAATATTAACATTAAATTACGGATTATAGTGAGGGGGTTTTCTAAGGGGGCTTTTGATCCGCTTCCACACACACACACACACACACACACACACACACACACACACACACACATATATATATATATATATATATATATATATATATATATATATATATATATATATATATATATATATATTTATATATATATATATATATATATATATATATATATATATATATATATATATATATTTTTTTTTTTTTAACACTGGTTAAAACCTTCATTGAAACGTAAAACGATATTTGGAACCGGGAGATAGCCCGAGTTCCTACAAAATGAAGGTGATTCCTACAAAAGGAAGGAGAGGATAGCCCTAAACAAAGGTCCTAGCTAATAACATCATTAGCTACTAACAGATCGTTTTTTTTTTTTTTTTTTTTTTTTTTTTTTTTTTTTTTTTAGGCAGGGAAAAAAAGCAGAATTCAAAATTCAAAACGAAACGAAAAGCGTTGGGCCCGAGAAGGCTAACGGCGCTGGGCCCGAGAGGGCGTTGGGCCCGAGGTGCCAGGGGCACGCTCGAGAGAGGAGCGCGCGGCCCGAGGTGGCACGCGGCTCAAGGGGGGCACGCAGCCCGGGGATGGGGCGCGCTGCCCGGAGAAGAGGATCCGTGGCCTCCGGCGAAGAGGGAGGCCGGAGGCGGAGGGGGACGAGAAAGACGGCGGGGGAGCGGAGCTCGACCGCCGGACGCGCACGGTCGGTCACCGGCGAGGGGCCAGCATACGACGAAGGGAGCGCCGGAGAGCGGGGAACTCGTCGGGGCTCCCTCTGGGGGGGATCGACGCCGTCGGGGGAGACTGGACGGCTGGGATCACCGAGGGGCCGGAGACGAAGGCAGGAGAGGGCCCCGACAGGCCGGAGGGAGCGGCCGGGGAAGGCGTGCCCAACAGGGAGTGGGCTGAGTTGGGCCACGAGGGAGCGGCCGGGGAGACAACCGTCGAGGAGTGGGTGGCCGCGAAATGGGGCGGGGCCGCCACCGCGACGTGGGGGGCGCAGACGGCGGGGGCCGGAGGAGAAACCGCCGCGGGAGCTGCGACATACGGGGGAGGAGCCGATGCGGCCTCCGCCCAAGAAGCGGAAGGACGCCGGGGGTAGAGGGGAACGGAGAGAGGGGCAGCGGCCGCGGGAGGGGGCGGCGCGGCGTCCGCTGCGGCTGCCGGAGGGGGGGAGACCCGGAGGGGGGGAGGGTACCGGGATCTCGCGCCGAGCTCGGCGAAGTCGAGGGCGGCGGCGTCTGGAGCGGCGCCGAGGCGAGGCGAGGAGGGAAGGGGAGACCCACGGAAGGTGGATCCAGGCGGAGGAGGGGGAGTCGAGCGCCCAGGGGAAGGTCCAGGCGGACGGCCGACCTGGGGGGCGCGGAGAGTGAGGAAGGAGGGGGCCTCCAAGGGGGAGGATAAGGCAGAGGGGGGCGGCCGGGCCAAGGAGGCCGACCGCCCAGCCAACCCACCCGGCGGAGAGAGGGGTGGAGCTCCACCCGGCGGGGAAAGGGGGCGTGGGGAGCAACGCTCGACCCAGCGGATTGGGGAGCCGCGCTCTGACCATCCTTTCTATATATATATATATATATATATATATATATATATATATATATATATATATATATATATATATATATGTATATATATATATTCTTTTATATATATATATATAAGAATATAATATATATATATATATATATATATATATATATATATATATATATATATATATATATATATATATATATATATATATATATATATATATATATATATATATATATATTCTTTTATATATATATATATATATAAGAATATTATATATATATATATATATATATATATATATATATATATATATATATATATATATATATATATATATATATATATATATAAAATATATATATATATTTATATATATATATATATATATATATATATATATATATATATATATATATATATATATATATATATATATATAATATTCTTGTATATATATATAAAAGAATATATATATATATATATATATATATATATATATATATATATATATATATATATATATATATATATATATATACATATATATATATATATAGTTTTCCTGTCATTGAATAGCAGTTCTAGCAGGACACACAATCATACTTAATAGTATATTGCAAAAATTGCAGAAATTTCAGAAATTAGAAGCATAAGGGAGTTATCGAAGGGGCGCGCACAGATACCACATGAATCACGTGATCCAGACACAAACATATGTCCTAGTACAGCAATGTCTCCCCACTAAAGAACCCTCCTTGTACCCCATCATACATATAGGTTATAGTCTTTCTACAAATTTGAAGTCCAAAGGTCGTTGGCCTAAGCCGAGACATATTGATTGAGGCCGATGATTAATACACCAATCATTGGCCACAAATATGAATTCCAAAGGATTTGTAAAGCTTGTTGGAGTATAAATACGAAAATAAGTGAAAAGATCAAGGCATCAATCAATTGAATATCAAAACATAAGTGGAAAGCTTGTTGTAGGTCTATGTTGTGCGTAAACTTCTTGTCTGTTCCAGGAGTATTGTTCTGCTTATTTAGTATTCTCCCCTATTTGGTTTCTCCCCTATTGATATGTATCAGTTTCTCCCCTATTTAGTTTCTTGTACCTTAACATCTCATGTATTTGAGATTTGCCTATATTTTCTCTTGACTATGTAGTTAACTGCTTTGACACTTCCTCAAATATCAGTGCATCAGCTCATGTATTTTATATTTGCCTTACTATTTTGGAACTTGTAAGCAAAAGTGACTACACAAATGGTTTAGCTCTACAATGGCAAACATGTATTATAAAACATATGGAACCCACAAAGTGAATGATGCATTCAAGATACAGTTCAGTTACAAGACATGAAAACCAATGCGCAAACCTAATCAAGTTCCATCCAAAAGACTCCAATATAAAAAATCTTTTATCGAAATTTACAAGCAGCATGCATCCAATCTCATTCAGACAAAAGAGGAAGCCAAATGTTTAGCCTGTGCAACAGCAATGTGCATAAATAGGCTAGCGGTAGATAATGATTGAGAGAAACTTGGAAGAATACAAGCAGTCACAATCAACTAGACAAAGAAAATTGAACGAAAATAACTAATCAACAAAGGTGTAAAAGCATAATAAGATTGTAAAAACTAAAAATATGTAAAAGAAGAAAACTTATACATTGCAGGTAAACCAATCAGCAAAGGTGACTACTATTTCATTCAATCTCGAAACCACTAAGAAATACAACACAGAAAATACTTAAGCTTATGTCTAAATATACCCAAAAAAATCTAAAATTTTAATAACTTACTAATAGTTATTTGTTTTCCAATACCAAAAAATCTGATCCGAAACTACCGATACCGTCGATCCCGGGTCTCATAGGAAGGGTCCGATAACGATACTAAGAACATTGCTTTCAATCCCTTTCATAAGATAAACACAAGACTCAGATGTCTCTCTACTCATCAACCATCCAACAGGTATATGCCACCAAAGTGGCACGTGTTTATCCAAGGTTTAAAGTACGGCTGAAACCACCAATAGGCTTCAACCATTTCGGACTAGAGTCTGTGTCCGAGAATTATTCCAAAAATACACTGTGTTATATTCGTGTCCGTACAAAAACATATTCCTATCCATGCAAATGTGTCCCAATTTTTCACAAAAAATCCAATTTTTTACAAATAATCACAGTGATTCCTACATGAACGCATAATCACAATAATTTGACAAATTAAAATCTGCAAAGAATATAGCCAGGTTCAAACTCATGTTCCTGTCCATGCAAATGTGTACAGTTTTTCACAAAAAAACCTAATTTTTCACGAATAATTATAGTAATTCCTACATGAATGCATGTAAATAGTATAAAACACTCAAATTTTAAGCAAATAATCTAGGATAAAATAACATGCATCCAAAAATTAGGGCAAAGACTAAAAATTTTTGGTAAAAAAATTCTAAAGATTGGGAAAAATATACCAAGCAGCAGCAATGGAGCACGTAGGGTTGAATGGTTGGACAAAGAGAGAGCAATGGTCGGAGAGAGAGAGAGAGCAGCAGCACTGGAGCACCTAGGTCAGAATAATGGTCGGAGAGAGAAAGAGCAGCAGCACTAGAGCACCTAGGTCGGAGAGAGAGAGAGAGAGAGCAGCATATCACCCAGTTTTTTGATCGGAAAGAGAGAGAGAGAGAGAGAGAGATTTTTAGGTTGCTTTGATATTGAGAAGTGTTTTTCAACAACTAAGTTCTGAACGTTTTGGGATGGACGGTCTGGATTAATCCATCCGATCGAACGGTTGAGATGGAAACATGTGGAGGTAAAGTTTCTCCCATAAAATTTGGCAATTAGTCGCCAAATGTGTGACATTCCCGCCGATCTATTTGGGACGGTAATGTGTATTATTTGGAACAGAAATTTTCATTAGTCCCAAATAGTGATCCATTTTCACAATCTGTCCCAAAAAAATACAACTTTTTGTTACTAAAAATATAGTCGTCCTTAGAACTATACTTTCAGAACTTTTTAGACTAATGTTCCTTATAGTGTCGTCCCAAAAAGACATTTTTTTTGTAGTAATGGTATTTGGATTATATGATAGTATAGATGAATAGGAAATAAATTCTACGCATTTTTTCTATTATATCTTATTCTATTTAAATCAGTGCCAAGATAATTAATTCAAATAGTTTAAATTAGTGCCAAGATAATTAATCATTTTAAAATTTAACATTAATATCATTTATTTAAATAAATAATATACATGATTTTTATGTCATACTTTGTGCATACTAACAATTAATAAAATAACAATTTTTATGGCAATCTTGGCGCAAACTAATTAAAATACCAAGCATCCGATGATGTTAACTTAAAAAAAAATCGGTTATCTTAAAAAGAAAGAACGTGAGAATGAAATAAATCCTAACAGTACCTTTCCAGATCATCAGTTCTCTCAGAAATTTATGTGGCTCATTTCAACCATCATCTCATTAATACCTCAAGGCAGTGGTAATAAGCATGATACATAAATATCTTTGTATGAGCGATTTGCCATCGTCATCCTGAAGCTTTGCGTTGAGGACACCGGATCTCTCTGTCTTATCGTTCATCTTCTTTATTCTTGGTGTTTCGAAACTTGAATTGGAGAAAGAGAGAATAGAAGAGAGAAACAGAAAGTTAGTGCACATAAAACAACTAATTAGAGAAACAAAAGGTTAGTGCACGGAGAAGAGATTTTACGGTTTTAGAGAATGGGTTAGTTTTAGATAATGGATATGTAAATGACATTATTATCCCTACATAATTATTATTTTAGATAGAAAAGTATATAAGCAAAATAATTGTTCATACCCCTCATATTTGGATTATATTATAGTATAGATAGCTTACAATAAATCTTTGCATATGCTAGACACAAAATATAAAATTGGTTTAATAATTGGTATATATAATATTTAAATTATGGTACTTTAGATTATTATATTTAAAATTATAAATTCGAAACTATGGATTAGATCAAATGAACAATAATCCATGAATTTGGTCATTTACATTTAAATATTTAAATTATGATAGTTGTCTACTACGGGTGTGTTTGATTGCAAGGTGGAAAATATGTGGAAAACAAATTAATTCCATGAAATTATTTTCCTAGGAAAAAAGTTCCATTGAATTTTAAAAAAATTCCACGGAAAACTTAATTTAGGTGTTTGATTGTCATTATTTTCCACGAAAAACAATTATTTTCCATGGAAAATGATATTTTCCTATGGGTTGGACAAGTTTCATTTTCCACCATTTTAAAAGAAAATATGAAAAATGATAGTTTTTTTGAAAATAATTCCATGGAAAATATAAGCTATCAAACACTACACTTGGTGGAAATTTTGTGATGGAAATCTTTTCCATGGAATAAATGCCCAATCAAATATTACATAAGATGGTATCAAACTGAAAACTTGAGAACTCTTGAAGTTTCTGAGAGGATTCTATTCATCCAGTATATATAGTGGATCTCTTATTAAATTTAATAGATTATAGAAGAATTTTCGGTGGATTCACTCGGAAGCTGTTTGAAGATGCTGACAAATAATATTTCGTTATTATAATTTTATCGGCTGAGTAATTTCCTATGGTGAAAGTCGAAATCTTTGTTTAGTAAGTTGGTTGAATTTTTATTTTTGTTAAATAATAAGATGGTATTAACATATAAAAAATTCTATCGGTAGAGAATATTTTTTAAACAAAAAATTACATAAAAAGCATTAAAATTTTATATAATTGTACAAAAAGCATCAAGTTTCCGTAAATTCTAGTTTGAGCATCCATTCGGCAATTGAAAAGCCGTATGTTGATGTCAGCTGACATCGACTTGGATTAACCGTTAACCACTCTGGGATTAAGGTCGAACGGCAATTGATTTGCCGTTTACTGACGTCAGCTTTCGGCAATTGATTTGCCATTTTTTTCTTTTTCTTCCTCATTGACGTCAGCTGACATCAGCTTGCGGCAATTGAATTGCCGTTTTGTGTTTTTTTTCTTTCTTATGGCAACGGCTCTTTTTTTTCTTAGGGAAATGGACTACCTTTACAATGGCTAGTAACGACTAATTTTTTGTAAAACCTATATATACTGGTTGTAGGCAGATCATTTTTTTGTCATCTTCCAAATTCTCTCCTTCAAATTTATCTCCCATATCTCATCCGGCACTCTTCTACAGCAGCAGTCTACTTACGTTCTGGATGCAACAAAGATGTCAATTTTAACCTACTTCCAACTTGAGGATCAACGATATACTTTGCAGGCTACTTCTTTCTGGAGCAACAATAGTAAAATTTTATAGTCTCTTTTTTAATTATTGATATATCCAAAAAAAATTATGGATCAGACATTCACATTAATCTGCTATCACGGAGGTGCTCTAAACGGATTATCGTACGAAGGTGGCACAATAAATCTTATTTCTACTTATCAAAGTATTGTCACGCCCCAGAACCAGAATACTGGAGAGCGGGGGCGTACATAGCCAGCTACGTATAATAAAATGGAATCCACCTCACTATACGGTCACGACTGTCTAGATATATGAGAGTTTATCTACAAGCCATCAGTCTCTTATGGTCATGAACAAGCCTAGTGTCTCAATCTCCAGCAAGCAAGTAAAGTTACAAGATGTAAGATCACCAAATATACAATAGTAAGGCGTCCCAAACATTATATATTCAGCTGATCATGAAGCTAGTCGTTACAAAATATGATGACTAGTAAGAGTTTTAGTCATACATGATCAACCCTAGGTTGCCAATCATGTTACAGCCCGTAGGCAGACAGTAAGTAAAATGTACACGAGCTAACACTTGTTCGGCGGCTAAACGCCTCAAAAGAATAATTTTACAATAGAGTAGAAGAGCCAAAATAAACCCACTCGTTGCCAGAATTCCTTCTAGTGGTCACCATCTGGCTGGAAAGTCGATAGATCCTTGGGAGCTGCTCCGGTATCTGGCCATACAAAACCAGCTGGGTCAGACCCCAGAAAGAGCAAGTGCCACAAAGGAGGCTTCACTTAGGAACTAAAACTAGCAAATTAGCACAAGAATATAATTGCATAATAAAAGACGGTAATTAAGGAAAAGTATGAAAGGTGATACACGATGAGATAACCATGGGACTATTCAGATAACCAGGTTACAACCCGTAAACCAAACAAGGACCGGGGTTGTAACCCTCCGTCTGAACATAACTTGGTTTCTTCCACCATTTATCGGCAAAATAATATAAGAAATCGGGACATGCAACAATCTTATACAGGATCAAGACAAGACTAGACTGATTATGCCTCATCCAACAATCACGGCCAAGCAATAAGTACGGCTTGATACTTTAACTAACTAGGGTTATCACAGGCCTAGTTACTAGCAAGATGCAATGAGATTATTCTACAGCCACAAGCCCTGCAGACCATCCAGGTTACCCAGGTCAAAATTAGGGATTGAATTCAGGTGGGTACATCGTCCAGAAAATGCATGTATCCTTAGGTGACTTAGAGGGTGCAACACATGACAGTGTACTGGAAATGTGCCCTACTCGACGACAGGCTACAGATCCCAAGCGCGCCCAGGTAACGGGATTGCCTGTAGCTGAGAAATCTCTTTATGACTACTGTGTTATTCTAGTTATTAACCTTAGTCCATTTCAGTAGGTAGGGGTCCCTGTCCTAGACATGATGCAAGACAAGACGGGATTCATTTGTACAAGCACAATCATCTACGGTGTCTAGGTCATTCATACTTGTCATGTCATGTTCACTGTCAGGAGTACGCCACGTCAGGCCAGTATCATGTTTGCTACTCGTCAATCATTCTTGTCGTGAGTGCGCCACAACGGGACACTGTCGTGTTCTATCCTTACATCATCAAAATGAGAAAAAAAAAACTTGCATAAATAGTTAGTAACATATACTTGAAGCCAAGGAAAAGATCTACAACTTTTATGTTGGGAGTTGGGAGAAATTCTGGCCATAAATCAGTCAAATAGGACAAGAAAAATAACCAAATTAGGCACTATACGGCCAAGGGTGGATGGGGGCTCATGCGGCATGTCACAACCCGCACCCTAGAATAAGGGCACGTGACGTGGGTACGTCCAGCCTACGCCGCAGTGTCGGCGGTAGAACGCTGTCCTAGGTCATAACATCTAACAGATAAGGGTAATATACAGTTATACTCCCCGAATGGGGGTGACATAACACAATATAACTCAACCACACCTAGGATAGAACAGAAATGAGATAGAAAGATAAAGATAGATAACAACCAGGAATGTAACATCACCGAGATACAAATCCAGAAATCTAAATGACTAAAATAAATACATCTCAGAATATCTCAAGTCTAAAACAGTAATCCCAAATAGTAAGACAATCCTAAACTAATGAAAGTAACATCAACTGCCAGCAGGTCCAAGTCACTAGTGATGTCTAATGCTGCACCAAGAGGGATAGACACCAGAGCCTCATCATTCACTGTAAAATTTTCAACAGGTCCAGTCAGGACGGGAGCGAGTACAGTACATCTCAACAAAATCATAACCGGTTAGGAAATATAAACATGCTAGAGAGTAAGATACAGGATCTGAAGAAATAACATGATAAAAAAGAGAGAGACTGTAAGTAAATAGCTACAATATATAGAGGACTAACAGTGCTAGTGATTCAGAGCACAAGATGGTTATGTAGACGGCACGATGTTATACACGAGTAATCTACAGAGATTTGTACACGAGTAATCTACTGGATTGAAAGCATAACCACTTCTACTCCCCCGCCCCAATCAATACACAAGGATCCAGCTACGTTATGTTATTGTACACGAAGGTCATGTGAAAACATGATTATACACGATTCACACGTTTCGTACACGAATGTAACAAATACAAGGAGTACACGATGTTCCCGATAAAGTACACGAACACGAATACCCGATGTATCCGCTAAGGGGATAACATCGCACAACCAGATCCATATAGTACTAATCCGTGTTTCCAACGTGTCAGCATCATGTAAAGTAATCTAAAGCAGGAATATAATCCTAAACAAGATATGAAATGATCAGAGAATATACTCGCCTGTAACGATGAATCTGAGAGAATATAGACTATCCGAGGAGTGGTGTCTGTCTCCTATTAGAACAGCACAAGTCACTATGAGTCTACAATGATGATAAGATGCAAACCAATGCATTCTACATGAATCTAGGTCAATCTAAACCAAAGTCAACTCTTGGTCAACTCTGGTCAACCCTAAGTCAAACAAGTCTATACTAGTCTAACAAGTCTATTCTAGGTCAAACTAGGCTATACAAGTCTAACTAGTCTATTTTAGGTCTAACAAGACTAAACAAGACCAATCTAGACTCTATACTGGCATTCAAGCCACACATAGACTAAGAGCCCTAGTCTAGGCTATTAGGCAATACCATGCCTAAAACCAAACCATAAACACATGACCACATGCCAATAATATATATTTAAACTAGCACACATATTGATATATTATATCTAATATAGAAATACACATATAGGCTACCTATATACATATCACCCATACAATATAATATGGTAGCACACATAGCATATAGGTTGCCTATAAACATATCACACCTACATTATATATATATTTAATATATATATATGATAGTTCACCCACATAATATAGGATACATATATAAATATATATCTCATATATATGTACATACATAGAGAAATAGGAAGGGAATGTGGTGTACATGTGTGGGTGTGTGAAGGGAGACTTGAGAGTGCAGTGGCATGTGTGTGCATGAATGAAGTGTCAAGAGAGTTGTGTGTGTTCATGTTAGGCTTGAGAGAAAGTAAAGTGTGTGTTAGACATAGACAAGGGTGTGTGTGCAATGGCATGTGAGTGTGAGAGGGTTATACATAGGTGTGTGTGTGTATAGTGAGAGTGACAGTGTGAATAAGAGACTTGTATGTGAAAGAGTATCGTGTATTCAGAAATTAAGAAAACAGTGGCTTAATAGCAATGTGTAATCTGAGAATGGCCACTTGTGTGTGTGTGTACTGGATTAGAAATCAGTGAGAGGAAGACAAGGTAACAGTGAATCATAAAATCAATCTCAGTTCCTCATGACAGTTAAAAGGAAGAACATTAAGCTTATAATGTGTCTCAAGTCCACAATGCTCAGGTTATACATTGAAGAAAACAGTTGGTAAACAGTGAATCATAACTATCTAAATTCCAGTTAAAGGAAAAATAATGAATGCCCAATGAAAATCTGTGAAGGTATTTAGATCTCAGTATCAGGTATAGGAATAACTGGGATATTTCAGTTTATCAAAACACAAAATTCAGTTCAGGAATCTCAGAAAATGAAATCATTCAGTTTAATGGTGAACCATAGCCATGATGAAAATTGGAACAAAACAGTGAAGTGCAAACTCATGCTCAGGTTATAACAGTTTAAACAATCACCTAGAGTTTAAACATGAATTAAGTATTCAAACTCAGTTATCAGGGATATCCCAGGTTTCAAAGAATTTCCAGGTAATGGGACTGCAATTTTGCAAGGAATGGAAGGGTAATCTCAGGTATTCAAATTTTCAGGTTTCCAAAAATTGGAAACACAAACCATCTCAGGTTAAAACAGTCTATCAACAGGATTACACATTCACAGGGTTTTTTGAAAACTGGAAACATATCCCATCTCAGTTTTTAGAAGAATTCAAACTCAAAATCATTAAACAAGAAGGAAATCGGTTTTCAAAACCAATAATATCTCCAATCAGTTCATAGTAGTTCATTCTCAGGTTAATGAAGAACTCGACTCATAACCTATTTCCAGGTTTAATCAAAACAAGAACCCAGATGTTCAAACTCAGAAATCCCCAAATCAGTTCAACCTATATATATCTCAGTTGTAGTTCAAAACTGGGATCAAATCAGTTAATCAAAAACAATCCCAACTATTCTTATACATTCAGTTTAACAATGGGTTTCAACATAGAATGAATGGGAGAATTCTCAGGTCTTCACATGAATGTAAAAGAATCAATTTCAGATCTTAAAACAGAATTTTAGCTAACAATGTAACAGTTCCTCCAACTTGGATACTAAATCCCAATCCACACACCCCAAAGCCAATCTAACATGCTAATTACCTAGTTAATATGATATGTGACATGTAGGGAAACAATATCAGTCAAAAACAGTAAACAATAGGGAATAAATGGTTTAAAAAAAAAACTGGAACCGAGAGGGTATCAGCCCAGTATCAGAAATTCACTGTTCCACAATAATTCGAGCCTAAACACCACTCAAAACCCAACAATTTTGTAACATAGTATAACAGGGTTTAAGCATCGCATTTAGGATCCATTCAATCATTAATACCTAATTTAGAATCATTTAAAATCGATTAAACAATAGAAAACACACACTGCATACGCACGCACACAGTGGCTGCCCCGTGCACACTGAAAATCGTGTCCGATACGACACGAGGACTCGTAAAACTTTGCGAGCCTCGTGTCAGTGTCAGCCCCTTGCTACACGTCAAATTTGGCGTGTCGAGGAGGCGTGTCCATGTCGCAATCGCGCCCGAGCAGCAGGGCACGCACAGTGTCTGTGCATGCGCACGCGTGTCAGCGTGTTCACGTGTCTGTGACAACTCGACACGACACGAAAACCACACTCAGACACTAGAAACTCATAAGCGACGTCAAAACCCTAATTCCTATTCAATTACAAATCCAAAATACACACGAAATGCCCTATTGGGGCATTTCATCAAATACCTAGCAGCATACACTGATACGTGTCCAGAATGGACACGAATCGACACGAAAATTTGGGAAACCCTATTCCTACAGTTTGGCTAGGGTTAGGGCAACCTAGAAATGATTTTTACAAAATTTAAAATGGATTGGAGAGGATTATACCTATAGGTGTTCAAACTCCCAAAAAGCTCAAAGAGAAGGATTTCTCAACCCACCAAAACTCTTCCAAATTGTTCCTTTCATGTCGAAAATTATTTCCAACAGCAAGAGCACAATATTTAGAGCCTATAGGAATTTTTTTGAAGGAAAAAGGACTTAATTTGGATTTAATATGAATTTATGAAGATGGAAACTTACCTCTTTCTAAAAACTTGATAAACCCTAAGAGAGAGGCTAGCCCTAATTCCTAGGAGAGTATTTATAGAAGGGGGGGCTGTCATGTGGCTGGCCATAGGGCCCTAGGGCTAGGTTTTGGCTAGTTGGTTGAGTCCTAATTGGTTTAAGTCATGATTATGACTTGTGACTTCACAAGCCATTCTTAGACTAAACAAATTCCTAATTTCACCAAATTAATCCCAATGAGTTCATCCTCATGAACTTAAGTCAACCTAGGTTCTCAAATCCTAATCTCTTAGTCAAGACCTAGGTTAGCCACTAGGTTAGTCTACAAGGTCAACTTAAGTCAAAGTCTCTAAAACACCAAAACAATTATTCTAAAAATCACTCAAAAATCACAATAATTATAAATAATAAAATAATTCAATTTAAATTCTAAAATTTTAAAAATGACCAAAATACCCTCATTTGGAAAACTGGGTGTTACACGACAGTAGATGGGTACCCATCTATGCGGCAGGGTAGATGGTGCCTATCTATGCGGCAGGGTGAATGAGTCTCATGCGGCAAGATGAATGGGGTCTCATACGGCAGTAAATAGATACACATCTATGCGGCTGGGTAGATGGATATCCATCTATGCGGCTGGGTGGATGAGTCTCATGCGGCAAGGTGGACAGGGCCTCATGCGGCAGTAAATGGGTACCCATCTATGCGGCTGGGTAGATGGATACCCATCTATGCGGCTGAGTGGATGAGTCTCATGCGGCTAAGTAGATAAAGGTCTCATGCGACAGTAAACGGGTACCCATCTATGCGGCTGGGTAGATGGATACCCATCTATGCGGCTGAGTGAATGAGTCTCATGCGGCTGAGTGGATGAGGGTCTTATGCGGCTGAGTGGATGAGGGTCTTATGCGGCTGAGTGGATGAAGGTCTTATGCGGCTGAGTAAACAGAATCCATACGGCTGAGTAGATGGGTACTCATCTATGCGGCCGGGTGAACAGAATCCTATGCGGCTGAGTAGATGGGTACTCATCTATGCGGCTGGGTGAATAGAATCCCATGCGGCTGAGTAGATGGGTACTCATCTATGCGGCTGGGTGAACAGAATCCCATACGACTGAGTAGATGGGTACTCATCTATGCGGCTGGATAAACAGAATCCCATGCGGCTGAGTAGATGGGTACTCATCTATGCGGCTGGGTAGATGGGTGCCCATCTTCTCCGAAAATCTGAGAAGGATGGCCATGGAACCCATAGCTTCCAAGCTCCATAAAACCTTCATCCGTAGTCCAAATTCGAACTTCTATAGGTCAAAATGGGACAGAACGAGATTCTCTACAACATGGAACCATCATAACTTGAAAATAACAAGATTAATTAGATCAAAACCCAATAAATCTAAAAATGAAATAAACTTAGATCTACAAGCAATGAGCCATGAAAATTAAAAATGCCAAGTACTAAAGTGCTTTAGAATGCTGTAAAGAAGAGAATGGAACAATAAAATTTGGGTTCCTCCATGAATCAAGATACACTTGCCTAAGCCTTCCCTCTCTCTCTCAGGTTGGTGAAGAGAGCAATGGAAGGGAAGAAGAAAGTAATGGAAAAGAATTAATAAGGAGAGAGAGGAGTGGGCTAATAAATAGGGATGGTGGTGGTAGGTAAGTGGATTGGTTCTCCAACAAAATTGAACCAAGCCAACAAGCCGAACCGAACCAAGATGGACCAAGCAAAGAAATGTGCAATATAAATCAAGCAGGGAGACATGCAATACGGGTCAATATACGTACACGTATATCAAATACGTAATACGAACCACGGACATTACAAGTATTTTATTTAAAAATATAAGAAATATTATTATAGAACGTTATTCTATTAACTATTCTTTCGTAATTAGTTTTTTTTTTTACCGATACCTATTTAGTAATAGATAGTGAAGAATCTTAGAGATTTATTATTCAAAATAATGTAGATGCATCCTGTATAAAAAATTTATATTACCGCAGCACTGAGGAATATTAGCACAAATATTACTCATACTAGTGCACCTATTTTTAATAGCCAAAATTTACTTTCTGGAGGTAGTACTTCCAACCAAATAAATGTTGACAATGAAAGTAGTGATGATAGTGCCGACCTAGTAGAAGATCTAGACTATTATTTACAGAAAGACGACGATCCTTTACAAGGTAGTACTCTAAATTATTTTTGCATAGAAAGTTTTCTTCCTCTTATGAATTTAGAAATTTTGTTCGAGATCTTGCAATTCGTCATAATTTTAGTGTTAAAAGCAACCATAACAATTCGACAAGAATTGTATACAAATGCAAATCTTCATATTGTTCTTGGAGAGTATACGCTAAAGCAGTTGGTCAAAATGATACTTTTTTAATTGAGACATTTGTATCACAACATTCTTGCACAGGTATGTTACCACAAGGACAACATCGACAAGCTAC